>JAQIWH010003920.1:0-18390 GCA_034695005.1 Cryptops parisi
CAAAGTAATTTGCGAACAGAATTTTACATCCGAAGTCAGCCAAAGAAGAGCTCCGCTTCGCTTCGCTCTGATAAACACATTTAAAAAGTGGTAAATTCATCGCAAACACCCTGTAGAAAGTTCAAACGACAACCAAAGTATTTACGATCAACATCATTCGTGTGGATGAATTTTGATTATTTGAATAAAAGTTTCATTTTAATTTCAATATAGTTTGCAGAACTTGTGAGTCTTTTGTTTTCAAGACTCCATAGTTTCATGTTTCACGTGATGGAATTAATTCAAATTACTCATCACTTCTTTTGTCTCTTCGTTCCACCTATTCTTCCATCAACTTTTCCATTTGCTTTTAATTACGCTGTTATTTATATTTCTTTTCTTTCACTTTGGAATTTTTCTTCCCTTGTCGGTTCTTTCATTTGGTCGTCTTGTCGTGTCATTCCACCGTTGTGTTGTTGCTGTCCAATTGTTTTTCCATTTCCCCTTCCATCAAGCTTTGCGTTGATTAACTCGGTCAACGAAGAATTCGATCTCCCAATTTTTCCTTTTCTTCTTCTTCAGTGTCATTGCCAATCGAGACGACTCGCACCTTCAAGTGTCTGTCAAAGCCATTCTTTCGTGGTTTGTCTTTTCTTTCACCACAAAAATAAAGAAAAAGGAAAGTCAAATTGTTGAGATATTTTGTGCTTCACACTTCTGTGGTTTCACGAATGGAATGAAACTACACTATGAAACTCATTTTGCACTTTTCCAAGGAACTAGCCTGGAATTAAAATGTGAAATTGAGTGTGAAGTAAATGTAAAAGTGTAATAAACCATATCAAAACCACATAAAAGATACCTGAATTCGCGAAAGTAAGTCTCGGAAGTAGAATCAAAGTTATTATGTTGTATATCTAAAAAAAAATACAATTAGTCCTTGATTTATGCGAAAAGTTTGTTTTTTGAAAATTTTGCATAAATCGAATACCACATAAAACGGGCGTGACTTGGCGAAATAAAAACCTTCAAGTTTTTCTGGAAAGTAGAATGAACGTTATACTGTATATACTCTAAAGTACTGTATGTTAAAACATAGTTAAACCTCGATTTGTTCGAAATATTGGTACATTTTCGATTTTTTGAGATTGTTTAATAAAATAATAAGAATAAAATGAAAATAATAGCGAGGGTTGCATTTTGCGAAACTTTCGCATGAATCGAAAATCGCGTACATTGAAGTCTCTCTAAGTGACCACACTGTATGACAATTCTAACGTATCACTAGCATTCATGCCATTGTGAATCGTATGATAGCTAAATTATCTCATATATTTCTGAAAATATTTTTCTGTTGTATGCTAGCTAAATTCCGTAAGAAAAACTCGCATATATCGAGGACTTTTTTTAGTTTCAGTCAGTCAACATATTGGTTAAGTGCAGTCGAATCTGGTTATTACGATCACGTTGGGACCGGTACTTTTTTGATAACAATAACCGGTTGATAGCATTAAACAGTGGATAATGAACCATTAAACAGTGTGTTGGGACCGACTGATTATGATAACAATAGCCGATTGATAATAATATCCATCATTATAATAACCGGATTCCACTGTATATAGAAATGCATCGAAGTCAATTATAAATAACTTATTACTGAATCTACAGTAACAATTCTTCAGTTTTTTCCTAGAAAGACAGTTTGATTAATGACGGTTTTGAATAGAAAGTGCTGTGCAACGTGTTCTCATTGTCTCATTCAATCAATTGGCTAATTATTTTAATGTTGTGTGTGAGTTAGTTAGTGCCAGCTGACGGTTGCTCTGTTTATGCAGTGTGAAAGTGTTTAGCCAACAATCGGTAAACAGGTTGTTGTTATTGATTTTGTTGTTGCTAAAACATGGAATGGAATGTTTATCTAAATTATTTTTTTTTTATTTCAAAACATAAATCAACAAGTATTTAAATTAGTAAGTCTTTAAAAGTAAATTAACAAGTCTTTAAAAAGTATGTACGGTATTCTTTGTGCGTTATTTTTATATAGTCCAGAACGTAGTTAAAGTGCTAACTTCGTTTACGAGTAAAATACCTGGGCCCACTAACTTAATGCTTAACTTAATTAACGCTTGAAACAGAGCATTTCACACGTTACCGGTGAACGAGGTAATTAGGTTAATAATTGATTAGTAGTTAATTCGCACTTCTCCTTTAAATGAACGATTTACTGGTTCTTATTTTAAGTATAGGTACAAGGGTTTCTCGATTTGTGCGAGAGTTAGGTTCAGGAAACCTTGCATGAGTTGATATTGTGCAACAGAAACGCATAAATCGCACAATATCAATTTTTTTTATATATATCAAGATCTTGGAAGCACGTTTTGCATTCTTAGAATGTATGTTTTTTGGCAAAGTATGAAATAACACCTTTATACAACTGTTTATTTTTATTTTATTATAAATTTATTTTATTATTTTATTACTAGAGGTTATTTCGTGCAGAAGCACGGGCGCTAGTTAATAAAACATATTTTTCAATTTACTTGAATATTAATACCTAACATAAGTCAATGACAACAAAAGCTCAAAGCTCTCTATAGCGCTCAAAGCGTTCATCAGCTTTGAGCGTTCGCTTTGCGAACGCTCCCTCCATCAATAATGGATTCGTCCAGCCGATCAAAACATCGACGAAACATCCAGCAATCTTCTAATTCTTTATGTTTCTATTCAAGATTGATTGATTGAGCTGATTCTGATTCAAGATTGATCTTGAGCTGAGTTTGATATCTGTTCAAGAATACGAATCGCTTCAAAAAGAATACGAAGTGAGGTCGAAGTAGCCATTAGCGTTTCGGACAACGGCGTTAAGGAAACGCATGCGTATAAACGTCGTTATACACCCATAGATCTGGCATCTTGCCTTTTATATTAAGTAATTATTTTGAAAATTTTCATCTCGAGAGACAACACAGTAATATTATATTTATCATACAGAGTTTTATATAAGGTGCTTATACTGTATATTTTTTTTAATGAATAAGCTCACATAGAGATTCATAATTTGTTTTAACACAGGTTAAGCTACCCTAAACTTGTGTGAACTCAGTGTAGGCTTATTCATTTGAAAAATTATACAGTATAAGCACCTTATATAAAACTTTGTATGATAAATATATAACGATTAGTTTTGTTTAGGCATTAGTTAACATTTTCTTTAAAAATTTTTAGGCCTAATTTTAGGTCCAACTATAAATCTAAAATATTGCATTACTCTCATAAAGCTAATCTTAACCTAAAATCTTGCATTACGTAACTATTCTAATGCTAATTTCATACATTGCCTAAACCAGACTCGGCATTCTACAGAATAATAGAACGCTTAGATTCTATACATTGTCATTAACATGCACTAACTATATTAGTATACTTCAAAGGACTTATGGTAATTTTAGCAACTTTTGGTTTCTAACAGGGTTGATTCAGAGTTTTCTTTTACAACTTTTGGAGCAAATTATCGATCTGAGTTCAGCTACAACTTGTTTAAAAAATCCCAATTCCTTGAGATTGGTGTTTATTTCTTTCCCTTGTTGTTGTTGTTCATGGGAAACAGATGTCTGGGTTGCGAGAGAATGTTGTGTGGGAATTTCTTTCATCATAACTGCAAATATAGAATTTTGCTAAAACCCGTATCTGCTTCACTGGTTTCATTCGCTGCTAACACAATCGATAGTTTTCTCAAGCGAGCAATACTCGTTCTATTTTCATCAGGCTTTGTATATATATTTTTTTTCACGTTGGAACGCAACACCCGAAATCCCTTGTTTTCCCAGATATGTCTTTTCCCCTGTCCTTTCCAAATCCCTTTTGAGTTGCATGAACCCTTAAGTTGCTATTTACTCCGTTTTGCTGATAGAAAATTTTCGCATCGCGCTCATTATGATCTTAAGTGAACAGTTGAAATTGAAGAAAAAAACATCCTCGATTTTTACCCATGAGGATATTATTAAAGTTTAATACGATGTGAGTAATCTTTGAGGGTATGGTGGGGGTAGGGCTATAAAAAATATAAAATGAAAAAGGATGGAAGCGTTTTAGCTTTGCTCCAAGATAAGCAAACCACATAAAATGTCAGAGTGTCTTTTATTGACACAACAGTCATGACCTTTCGCAACAATAATTTATTATCTTAGTTGTCAAGTAGGTTGAATGGGCCAAAAGTTGAAGTACTTGTATGGATTTCCAATATTATTTGCAGCGAGTAACAGTTTGGTGCGAGTCG
Organism: Cryptops parisi; assembly: GCA_034695005.1. Classification (NCBI taxonomy): domain Eukaryota; kingdom Metazoa; phylum Arthropoda; class Chilopoda; order Scolopendromorpha; family Cryptopidae; genus Cryptops; species Cryptops parisi. The sequence goes on from JAQIWH010003920.1 coordinate 4,259, forward strand.
CATGAAATTCTTTACGTCCACCATCAAATCCTTCACAATCCATTTCTTTCACTCTGTTTTACGACAATTCTATAGGGCTCTCAGAATCACCAGATAACGTTCAGCAGTTGTTTTTCCCACCTAAATTTTGTTTTTCTTCTTCAAAATCCTGTTATCTAGAAACAAAATGCACTGCTTCATAACTGTATACTGCAGTCTAACTGCATCATATTCATGTCATAACTAATTTTATTAGTAGATAGCCCGTCAAAAATGACTGGAAAGTTTTGTTTTATTTTGTTTTTATTTTGCAATTCATTGTTTAATTTTATGTTGCTTTGCAGCATTCGTTACAGTTATGTATTATTTTAACTCACATTGCTTCGCAAGTTTTGTTACAGTTATGGCCATTTGCGACGTACGTCTTTTTCCCTTGAGTCTCTATGCGGCTTTACAAACGTGTGACGTCACATTCCTGCCAAAATCACATGCGTCTCTTGTTGATTAAAATTTGAGCTTCCACATAGCGTCTCCAAGACGCTGCAGCCTCGATTTCATCCGTTATGAAAACCATATTTTCGAGATTTCCGGTCATGTGATGTTTTGCAAAACCACGTGATCACACTGCTCCCTGATTGGTTAGAACCGATACGTCTTTGCGTCTTCAACGTCTTTTTTGTGGATTGCCACAACTCTAGCGTCTTCAGCGTTTTGGTCAACAAGAGCAGACGACGTTACATACATGACGTCATGCGTCTTGAGACGCATAGAGACGCAAGGGGAAAAGACGTACGTCGCACATGGCCTTTAGACACTGCCTTCTTTACTTCTCTTGACGAATAAAGAAGACAGTGAGTTAGAGTATTGATTTCGGCATTTTCACACACGGTGGTGCTTTTATAGAGGAGGACTACTCTAGTTTTTTAATATACTGTATAGTCATAGTGTATAGGATCACTGCTTACTTATTCATGTACATATGCGAAGAAACGTTTCTCGTGTATCATACCATTGAAGTGTTTTTAAACATTTCAATAATAAATACAGCATCTGTTAATATCACACAATGAGATTCTCAAATATAAGCCTTCTTCATGTCACAGACAAAACATGTTTCGAAGCCACACATTAAGCCTTATCACCAGTTAACTTTACTCATATCTGCAGTACGGTAACTATGAGAAAAGTGTTTTTGTGAAAATTTTCTTAAAAATATCAGAATTAAGCACTTAATAGTTTATTGCATTTTAAACGGCGCCCTGAAAGGTCTAGTCAATTTCTAACCACAAATGCGATGCATTAAAACAAACATCTACATAAACATGGGTCCGGAAATTCCGAGATAACACAGGGTGAAGTCACGTAATTGCATGGGCTTATGTGTCTCGTAATCGCTGTAAGTATGCAAGACCGGTATGCATTTTTGGACCCATATATGGACTTTTTGCTTTGTTTTGATGGCAGCGCAGCATTTGTGGTTAAACTTGACTAGAATTTCTGTATTTGGCATTAATTACACTTTAATCAAGATGTATAAGTACTAGTTTCAACAAGTGAACTCGTTCTTGCAGATTCCTCAGGTGAGTTACGCCTCTACTAGCACGGAACTTAGCGACAAGGATCGATTTGGATTCTTTTCTCGTGTGGTTCCACCAGACAATTTTCAAGCTCAGGCCATGGTTGACATTGTCCAGCAACTAGGTTGGACATATGTATCTACCGTTGCGGTGGAAGGTGATTATGGTGAACGTGGAATCGCATCTTTTACCGAACTAGCAGAGAAAGCAGGTGAGAAAATATTTATGATCTTGAAGATTAAAATATTTATGGTCTTGTACACCAATTAGATATTTCACACTTTAACGATGGCATTTTTATAAATATGTCATGTTATGTCGTGTTATGACATTGTGCAGGATGTGTTAAGCCCAGTTTTAAAGTAGCTGTCAGCTTTCTAGGATATAAAACAGCTGTCGGCTTTTTAAGTTTCTCATGTCATAAGTGTCGAGATGTGTAATTAAGCCCAAAAGTTGATTAGTTATCTTTATTTAGTTTTCGATATTATAACGAGAAAAAAGATTATCACAAATTTTGTGATAACTTCAACTTAAATAAACGTCATCTTATTTTTTAGTATTTTGAAGATTTGTCATTGTTTCAGGTATATGCGTCGCTACTAACGAGAAGATCGCACGTAATGCCCGTCCGGAACATTTTTTTCGCATTATAGAGAACCTTGCATGGCATAAAGCCGCACGAGCTGTTGTTATGTTTGTTGATGAAGACAATTGCAGGTAATTATATTTGAATTTCTGTATCTTCCATATAGTACAGGAAGTCTTCGATTCATGCGAGGGTTGCGTTGCACGAAAACTTCGCATAAATCGAAATTTCCACAAAGTGGGGAAACAATCTCATTGTCTGGAAACTCTTGCACCGCCAAACAAAATTGCCTAAAAGTGAAATTTTTTCGCGTATATAAAAAGCATGTAGGAAAATATATTTGTCGCATATTAGCAAAATGACTTTAAAAAAACTCGCATAAAAACTTTTTGTATGATTTTAATTGTGGACAAATAAATTGAATATGCCCGTAAAATAATGATAATGCCGATTATAGAAGTCAACCCGTGGTTGATATGGTAACCACGTGGAGTCTAAAAATAAATTTTGTGTTTAGACTCATGTCGCTTCACAACCTGAATTTAAACCATATCACAAAAGACAGTGCTTTAAATAATAATGGAAATTTAATTATAGAAACTTAATAATAATAGAAACTACTTGCGTTTAATTCAATTGAAGGGCTCGGTGCAGTAACTGGTCAGCTCCAAATCTTTTTTGGAGCTGTTGGAATTTAAAAAAGAATCGGCTAAAATAGTTTTACAATATGGATCAGCTGTTCTGAGAAAGAGTGACGCCATCTTTCGTCAAAAGTTGGAGCTGACACTGAGTTTTAAAATCAATGCTGGTTGCATGAGAATTCCGGATACTTCACTTGCTAGATAACTGAGTGTTTTGTACTTCAGGAAATTCTCTTTAAAGCAAAAGAATTTTCAATTTTGAGATTGAGGACATTTCTAAAAAGTCTAGGAAATTTTAAAAATAGCTGTTTTAGAATATGAGTTTGACTAAGATTCAGTAATTTGTTTGCTTGACTGGGTTAGTATACATAATTTAATCCTTCTAACTAATAAAACGGTTGAAATGTCACTTTTTCCCTCCCTCTGTCTCCTATGCGCCAGCGCCACCAGTAAGTTAGTGGTGGCCGCTTGCTCAACTTCGTTATCTGTGCGAGCGCTGCGCTGACAAGGTGCGAGCGCTGCGCGAGCGGAAAAATTGTTGTAAAACATAGCGTAATATCTGTAATTTGAAGAAAAAAAATTATAATTTGAAAAAATAAAATAACTGTTTTTTGATTGGCGTGGACTGTCCTTGGACGGGCTATTTTACAACTAGTATGTGGTATAAAAAAATTCATAATACAAACCAAAAATACAATCATTTTAAAAAAAAAAAACCGTCTTAGTTTAGTTCAGTTTAGTTTAATTGTTGCATGCATCCATATGGATAAGGGCACAAATACAAACACACAAGTTACAAAGATGTTATAAAAATACACAGAATCAAGTATCAAATATGTAATACCAATCGTATAACAGACTCTGGATAGATCCTCACCTATGTTTCTCCATTCACTGCCAAAAAGTAACTTCCAAATTAAATAAATAATTGTTTTTAGCTAAAAAACTTAAAAAACCTATTAAATTACAGAGAAAAATTTGCATTTGTTAAAACAAAAATTCAGCTAATAATCACTTATGCAATAATAATATGGGGTGATGCACCCAAATATCGACTAAGACCAGTACAGATAGCATATTTTAGAATTATCCAGATAATATTTAATTTGCCCAAATATAGTCCAATTCACAATTTTCTAAAGACAAGAAGATATCACTAGATATCTAGATATCACTCAACTCATAAAATATCACCGACTTATAGAAATACACAAAGCGGTTAAAAATAACAGACATCCCTTGCATTTTCTTCGAACTCACATACGGACAAAAGACAATATTCGAGAAACCCAACGGTATAAATTAATCTATCTCTCACGTATTCCACTCACCTATTGTTCTCGCTTCCCGTACAATACTTTTAGCGATTGGAATCAATTACCGGTCCGTCTTAGGACAATCGCTATGAATTGTAAACTGAATAAATGTTAAAAAATTTGTAACCATTTTAAGAACCAGCTATTTAGACACATAATTTTTACCTATCATTACTTGTTCTTACCAAAGCTATGTAGTTTTCCAAAAAATTTTACGATTAGTTTTTGTCCCTACGAGATGCAACATTTTTAAATAAATAAATAATGTCAATGATTTTTTTCGATAATGTATCCATTTTTATATTCAAATGACAAAATTTACCAAAATTTGATTTACCTTAGTTTTTAGTGTAAAGTGACAAAATAATTTTTCATTGATTGCAAACATTTGCTGTACGCCAATCTCTTGCAACGTGCTCTTCGCGTAAAACGAGTCTTATTGTACGTGAAAATAATGTTTTTAATGAAAAACTGTACAATATATTCTTAAATAAAATATTTCTTAAATCAAATAAATTTTTCATAGCTTCAATCAGGTAGACAAATCTGTTACATAGACGATGATAAAACGAAAGTTAATTTTTCTTCGTTTATTATCAACGTTGATTCCCAACCAACTCATCGCATAATTGAGTGCAAATTTTTTACTTCTCTTTTAAGCCATGTTTAATCATTGAAAACGTTCAAAGTGCAGTTGTAATGAGTGACGAATAGAACCGTACAAATTTAATTCAAATTAACGCTATCTTATTCGTTCTTGTTTCTTCTCCCAAGAGACTTCTTCGTTGCAGTGAAGAATATAAAGTATGCATTTTACATCTCAATCTTTACATTATTCACCAAAAAAAAAAATCTCAGCCAGTCTCTTTTGTAAATGCGGAAATCGAGAAACTGAAGATACGGGAATTGTGTGTAAATATTTGACAAACTGTTTAATTCGTCACTAAATGATTCACGCGTCCAACGTATCATTTCTCTTTCTCTATTTTTTTTAGCTCTCTCTTACTTTCCACCGCAATAGAATTTAACGCAATTTATTTTTCTCTCTTTTTATTTCAGCTATCAATTTTTCAGCGGATTAACTTAAATTTACGATTACAATCAATCTGATGAAATTCCTATATCAATTAAAATGAGTTATTACCCGCAATTAGTTTAAAATGTTTCGGTTCAAAAAAAGAAAAAGGAAATGAAAGTTTGTAAGTGACAACAAAATCATGGAAAAGATGAAAATGAGAAACAACAAAACTATAAAAAAAAAAATAAAAAAAAAAATTAAGAAAAAAAAAAAGACTTTGACAGTTCAATTTAAATATTCTCGTTCCTAAGGGAAATTTATTTTTCCTATTTTTTTCTTTCTATTTTTTACGATTTTTTTCTCTTAATTCACCCCCACATTCACATTTTTCTCGTTCACTTTTTTTTTTGGTTTCTCTGCTTCATTACCATTTAAAGCTTTTAATTTATTAATTAAATGAGCTATTATACAAAAATTAAAATTTTAGTTTTTTTTTCTTGTTTTCAAGAAAATGAAACAAGTTTTTTTAAAAAAAAAGTCATTTTTGAAAGTACGGTATGTCGCATACTAGGCAACCTAGTGTATAGTAAAGTATATGGATTATTTTGTTTATTATCCACCGACCAATATTTAAAAATTATAAAAAGTTAGTTCATGAACTAAAAATTAGAAGAAGAATATTAGAAGAATTAGAAGAATATAAACACAAGATTTGCCAATAGACACCCCGTGGTATCATATCAATCACGGGATTCATTTCGGTCCTTTTCCGTATGCCTAGAGGCACCGATGATGGCGCTGCTATCCGGACTACATGTATCGCTAGAACGTCTGTGACCGATCATCACTTCTAATTTAACACTCTACAAACATCATCTCAGTCAGGTTGGTGTTAGGTTAGAAGTGTTGAAAAGGACTTTTATTTCTAGTAGTTTATAAACAGTAAGAAACATTTTTAAAAATTCAACAAATCTGTTTTTGACCATGTGAATAATTTCTAGCTTGATATATTTTGTGTTTTCTATTTTGTTCACTTTCCCGTTTTCTGTAATAACATTTGTTTTGTATTTTTTTTCACGACCCTAGTGGGTCGAACAAATTTAATAATAATAGTTATTATAGTAATATCGGAATTGAATTCTCACTGTTTTCGTACTGAGTTATGCTTGTTTTTAATGAATCGCTTCAAAACAAGTTATTTACACTGAATTCGCTTGGTTTATTTAAAATTTATTAGCATATTATCTCTTATGTATATTTTCTTTGATTACAAGTTGTATTTTGGAAATATCGAAACATTGAGATAATGGTGGATAGATAGTAAGCAAGATCCAAATATACTACAAGGCTTAATTTGTCTTTTTAGAATGATGGAATAAAAAATTTGTGAAGAAAGTGAAAAGTCTAAAACTTCCACCTTAAGACGAAAAGTTTTTCAAGTTTAACAGACAAAATAAGTTTAATTACCAACAGATAATTAACGCCGAAAAACTTAATCACACACACAAAAACGAAAAAGAAAAGATTTCGTCGCAATCAACATCAGCGTACCTTACGGCCAAAGAAGTTTTACCAAAACAAAACAAAAAACTTAGAAGACAGTACCAAAACGTTTTTGAAGAAAAAAACTCACGTGATAAAATAACTATAAAAAAAAAACACAAAATAAAAAAAACAAAAACAACGTCGGCTATCATCCTTGTGCAGAGAATTGCAATTAGCTGTTCGAAAGGGTAAAAGCTCAAGTTAACCATTAATCAACGTTGCCACCCATCCACAACAACAGTCATTACGTCAGAAAAAATTTAAGATCAATCATGTATACAATAACGTTGTTCTTTTTTGTTATCTTTTTTGAAGTTATCTTATATTTGCATCTATTAAAAATCTGACGTAAAAAAATATTATTTTTTATTAGATGATGTATTAAGATTTTGTCAATCACTCTACGAGTAAACAAGCTTGTTGTTGTACATATAGTTTTAAAGTACAATATTCCCTCGTTAACCGCGGTTATGATAACCACGGTTAGACAGGTTTAAAATAAATAAAAGGTTATGGTAGAAATTAATAAATAAAAAGTGTGTGCCATAGCTTATCTTGCTCATTTTTCACATGACACTTTATGGACGTTTAAAGAACATAATTGGGTTAACTAAATATATTTTATAATTGAAATAATCTTCACTATGTATCGATAAGATAGATCTGTATTACCATTTATTGGTGAACATATTATCCGTAAAGGAAGTAAAGTAAGATAAAGTAAGATATAAACCAACGCTCGCGGGAAATTCAAATACTCAAAATCCAAATTTATTAAAAAATGAGCGTACTATTGAAAACTTACTCAAAATCGGATACTTTCCTAAAGGATAAAGGAGAAGTAGCTTGAGGCGCTTGGGTATAGGTTCCAGTTTCGGTTAAATAAAACAAACAAAAACTATTAATTTTACGAGTAATGGATTAATTATTGAGTGTGTATTTTTTAACTAGCCTAAACTGGTATTAATACGCGAATTCCCTGCCCTGATAAACCATGATATATTATACTAAAGTATAATTATCAATATATTGATAATATAATAACTAAAAAAAGTATACTTTAATATAATATGTCATGAATAAACATAATTAGAAGCGCTACAAGCGGATTCTCTGTTAAAGAAAAAGTACCTGAAAACTGAATGAGAAATACTGTTCCTAGTCTTAACGAAGAATCCTTTTTAAAGATACAAACGCGTCGTTAACCTCCTCCTTTTTAAAGTCGCTTAAAAACAAGATGACGTATAAAACTTCGTTCATAAAAAAACTAAATTAAAACTGATAAAAAAATAATACAATAAAATATTTTTAAAAAACAAGATATGCAAAATATGAAGCTCGGCATGATTCTCACGGTAGATAATCTCGTGGTGGAGACGACGTCACGTGATCAGATTAGCGTGTCGGTGGCGGAACGGATTAGTGGAGCCGAGAACGGATTAATTATTTAATTCCAACCTGCGATCGACTTGCCTATTTCCACCGGTTCACTCCTTCCCCCCCTATTTCCACCTACCCGAAGAATGATGAGTTAGAGAAGGAAAAAACAAACACAATCTGAACCGAAAAATCACATTAACAATGGACTATTAATGAAAGATGTTAGCTTTAATTGGGTTATAATTTGGCACGATTCACGCTATAATACTACTAATAATAAATACTTACCTTCATCTACTACGCCAACTCAATGAAAATTCTCTAAATCGCTGGTAATGTAAAGAAGTAAGTTTTTAAAATTACAATGGACGTTTGAAAAGATAACTTTGCAGTAGAATACAGAGTTCTCGAGTTAAAAATACTTTTAAAATAGTTTTTAAAACTTGGCATCGTGCTAAGTTTTTTCCATGTATATTGGAATTTCGATATATGCAATTTTTAATTTATGCGAAATTGAAACAAATAACAACTCTCGTATATATATATATCGAGAATTACGTGTAGGCAAAGCAATAACAGCCATTCAACTGTACAGTTACTTTTGATAAACAACCAATTGTCAATTTAACGCAACCAAAACTTCCATCTTAAACTATCCGGAGTGGTTATCCACAAATCCAACCAATCACACGAGGGGAGGATAATTTCAAGCCATAAAAGGCGGTAAAATGAACACCCATTTTATCGAACCAATTTCACCACACGCCAACGCACTTTGAAAGACATCAACGAATTTGGACCAACCAATGGCTAACCATTTTAATCAATTAAGTGTTCTAATTATTTCAACCATTTCTCTACCGCTTTGCGCATAATTTAGAAAAAAATAAACCATCTCCTATGGCAAAGACAAAAATACAAAAATACAATAAAGGTGCACTTTGCGCATAATACCAAACTTTTTTCTGCATAAAACAAACATTTAGAATAATTTATAATACATAATATATACACAATATACACAATATAAATACAAAATATATAAAATTTAGCACATATGTAAATTGCATAAACAGATTCGCATAATAGATAAATCACATAAATCGAGAGAGAATTTTACATAAGCAAAATAAGAACATATAAAATTTCGCATATACTGAAATTGCGTAAATTGAGTCGGGTAATACAGTTATCGCATAAAACGCATATATCGAGAACGATGTAATTAAATACAACAAATTTTACACTTTAACGTTTATTCATATAACGTCTATATTACGTTTTCGCCCATTAAAAGGGAAAGATATTGATGATGGGAGGTTCACAATTATGTCACTTTGTAGTGTCCTTTTCTTCGTGTTTAAAATGTATCGTCGACGAGGGACCGAGTTGAACTCCCAAAGGACAGGTTTACAACATCAAGGACACGAATAAATCATATTTCATTTAATCTAAATGGATCAAACCTTTAATACCAACAACCATAAAAAATAACGATCATATCGTCAACATTAGCGACAAGTGACATTCGACTTTAATCATTTCTAAAATTGCTAAATAAACGAAAATATAAACGTTTATTAATATAGACTGGTTTTAAAAATTGTCATTCTCTATGTATCAAATTGAATGTAAAATAAAGAGTATGAAACAAATTCCATTAGTTGTCGTGGAATGACCCGATAATTATGGACAACAGATTAAAACGAAAAGTTTAAAAAAAGACGTACAATTAATGTAAAAGTTCATTAACCGTTTTTTTTTGGTGATAATTACGTTCATTTGTAAGTTTAAAAAAAGGGAAGAAAAACAACTTAAAAGGATTTTTCACGAAGTTAATTTAAACGCCTATTCCTCAATAAATAACGTGGAAACCACTTAAGAATCGAGTAAAATTTTAAACACCCCTACAAAGAAACCACTTTCATGCGCTCATTTGCAAAATATATAAGTGTGTATATATAAAAAATATATTATTTTGAAACCACAAAACATTAAATTTATATTAAAACCAATACACCCCCAAAACATGTAAACATGTTTTGTTGTACAAAAATAGCTTTAATTTCGGAACTCCATTTTGTGTTGCTAACAAACATATACTAATTTTGAATCGTATTATTGTATATGAAAGTAAATGAGAACCCGTCAATAATGACGAAGAATTTGCGGCTAAGTATCACGTGATGCGGCTCGACCAATGGCTGCTGAAGTAATAAATGCGATGCTTCTTAGTCAATGACCATTGAGATAACAACCATGCATTCCCATACGTTGCTATGGAAACATTCGGCGCGCGCTGCCACTGTTGCGAATTAGTATACATATATAGAGATTTGATACACGGTGCAATGACATCGTGAAATGAATTACCATTTTTCATTCATAAATTGGCCGTCCACTCCGATCCTACCATTCCAATTGCATTCCATGAATTTGACAAACGTCTATTTAAACATATTAACCTGTTTTGATTTAGTTTTTTTTGGACCGTTTAATTCAATGAAACAAAACAAATAAAACAAAACACGTTGAAATCAACAAATAATCGTTGAATACAGTTTTTGAAGCATTTTTTTACTAATAAAATTATTCCATATCAACTTCCGGGAAAAATTAAAAGGTTCTTTGAGTAACAAATGAATGAATGGGAAATTGAGGTTGAAAACATGTTTTTTAGAGTCATATTACAGTCATCTATTCCACCCACGCACACACATAACTTTGTCATGTTCGCTTGCGAATGAAAGATTAATTCCTTTTTCACGCACTGTTCAAAATCGTTTTCATTTCAATTTCATTCGTCGTGTCTTCGGGTGGTCCCCAATTTGAAACGCAGTTTTCTTTCTTTTTTATTTTGGTTCCCATCATGCAACACCAACGAGTTATGTTAATTTTTTTCACCCCCTCAAGATGGCTGATTTTCTCATCGTTATAGACTTTACTTTTCCTTCACTAACAATCTTCCCTTTTCTTTCATCATCATCATCTTCATCTTCTACCGTCTTTACTCAACTTTTTTTTTCTTCACGTTTTTCACTCATTCAGCAACGCGTTGATTGCAATCAGGTGACGTCATCAACTTGATAAAGTGTGTTGTCATGTTTTAAAAATGGCTGCCGCCAGCCATACATGCGCGGATCTGAATTTCTAATTCAAACAAAAGCTTCTGGGAGTTTCAATATATATATATATGTATATATAAATTTTTTTATACTAAAATAAAAAATAAGGAGAATATTTGTTTTAATGAGTTCCCTCACCGGCACACGACACTTTTACCCCCTTCTACCCCCTGAATTGCTCTTTTTTTCTTTTATACCCACCCTTCACATTTTTCGTTGCCTAGTTTTCGTTCCCAAAGCGCGACCACTATGCAAATTAAATTAATCCGCTGCTCAATCCTCAATTTATGCAGGGAAATAAAAAAAACACACACCTAACAAAAAAAAAGTACAAAATAAAAACTTCCCCCTCAAAAAAAGTCGTAAAAATAGTAAAAGATGGGATTCCGTTGATTTTCTTATCGAAAAACCCCAAAAAAGAGAAACGACGTTGTTACCTTGCGGCAAAATAAATGCGTGCAATTTAACGGTTTCCGAAGCGAGCGATGATAATTGTGATCAACTTATTCACACGTCGCTTGTCAATTGCAATCATTTTTTTTATCTTTTTCAGTATATGTAAATATATATGGATATATTCATATAATATATATATATAAATAAATCTCCCCGGAAAAAAAATGTTGAAAAAAATTCTTGAATCGATAACGATCCGTAAAACCAAATTAGCAAAGTTTGTTCCACCCCATAGCATTATTCATTCAAGCAGCATAATTTTACATATACTCAATCAGCACAAAAAAAATGAATATATGTTAATGAAAAATATTGAAATATTGCAAACAAACAAACTAACGAACTGAAAATATTTTTTGACAACAAAAATAATCCTAATGAACCCAATAATAAAATATTATAACCAATAATACAAAATGAGTTGCATGTTTTAATTACCGGCATAGAGCACAACAAGTATATTAAACTAGAAATAAACCCATCAATAATGACGGAAAATTCTCGGATGAATGAATATCATGTGATGCTGATCAGCCAATGGCTGTTGAAGTAACAGACGTAATGCTTCTTAGATAACAGTCAATATGTTGCCATAGAAACATTCGGTGCGCGCAGCCACTACTGCCATTATTATACTGTAAAGATGTGTCTTAATATGATTGGTATAAAAGTCCAGACATATTGGACACCTTGTATATTATAGAAATAATCTTCGGTTTATGCGAAAACCTCCTATGAAACTAAAATAAGATATACTGTACAATATTAAAATCCCCATATGGCAAAACTGCAGAAGACAATTCATTTAGTTGCTAATACATCACCACTCAAAATCGCATAATAGCAAAACTTTTCTCACATATAATAAAATTTCTCTTATCGTAGATTAGCAAACTTACATAAATCGAAATCTCCTTGTATAAAATTAAGTCAACAGTTTTTTATAGTATATTCCAAACATACTCTTCATTGAAAATAGGGAAATTTTAAGAATGAAACGATTTTTGTGACATCATTTTCGTTATTTCAATATTGATCAATTACGTTTAAAAAATCTTAAACTATAGACCCAAATGCCTATATTTGCCTAAAAGCACTAAATAATCTATAAACTCACTCAAAAAATTACAAAAACAACAAAATGGGAAAGTTGCTTCACAAGCGTCAATTTTCCGAATTGTGTTGCCACGTGCCAATTAAAATCTCAGTTCCGTTTCGAACGATAAAATTTCCAACGTGCAACCAAATGATTTAAGTCATTTTGCACAAAAAATAAAATTAAAATCGATTCTATAAATCGATCGATATATACATATGATAGCATAATAAATCGAAATCGTTCCAACGACTGTCTCGAAAATTTTACCGAGCAGGTACAGTTTACAAATTGACGCCATCATTTCACACTCGAACTGCCTTTTCAATTATTGAGTCAGCAAGTCGCATTTATTATTGTCGTCTCTCCCCATGTAGAAGATATAATAAACCCTTTAAAAAGGTCGTTAATTTAATGGGCCCATTATAATCAACGCAGGTGCCACCACCTTCGCCATTGGACGCCATATTGACAATCCATCAAAGAAACCTACATACAAAAGCTGCAATGTTTCCTTCGACAGTTCAAAGGAAACATGTTGTTATTGAAAATCGAAACCCTACTCACACACTGTACCTCTTGTAACAATAGCTCCACACCAAACAAAATAATACAATTTGAAAAAAAAAATTTGAACTTGTTTATATTTTTTGTGGGTGTAAAAAACTCGTTTCTTTCAAACAAAAACTAGAAATGTCGATATTTTTAACGTCGTTGAGCTTCAAGATTAATTACCTTTAGTTTCAACGTGAAAATATTAAACTAAAACAAGAAAAAGGTCGCCATATTTTTTTTTCACTTTTCTACACTAGTCTTTCATCAAAAGTTGTTCATTGGAATTAACAGTCTGTGTAAAAAAAAAGGGGGGGGGGATTTCACTTTATATAATCTTATACTACCCCCAAACGATATTGATTTTTTGTTTTTTTTTGTCAACAAATTCATTTTTTATTTTCAATTTTTGTCTCAATATTCGTACAGGGTGTAACACAAAAATCTTATTAAATATATTCAAAAAGTGTATCACCAAAAGGGTACTACAATGCATAGCACTATAAATACATGTATTTTCTTAATTTTCATTATATAAAATGATACACTATTTTTTCACCTTTTTAACTTCGAAATAGTTTATGATATAGTGGATATCACTATTTTCAGATATTCAAATTTTGAAAATAAATGTGTGTATAGAATGCAAGCATTCTATAGAATGCCAAAAGCCAATACGTTTAGGCAACAATGAAATTAGCATTGGAATACAGTAGTTACTTTAAAGCATGGATTTAGATTATGTTTCAAATTAAGCGAAAATTTAATCCGGATTTTTTTTTTTGCAGCGGAAATGCTATCAACTAACCTAAATTAACTTTTACTAACCTAAATAATGTGTATTCTATACTTTAGTATATA
>JAQIWH010003921.1:0-18388 GCA_034695005.1 Cryptops parisi
TAGAAAGTAATAGAATTCAATTTATAGTATTTTCACCATATTGTGACATTTTATTATAATTTCTAAAAAAAAAATTTTTTTCTTATTTTACAGATTTAAGTTTACGAAAAAGAACCAGTTTCAGTAACTAGACATTTCGAACGAGGATTTGTTGGCGTTCGACAGTTTCAAAGGTAAGAAATGATTCTTTTTCTTTGTTTTAATATCACTTACATATATTTTTAGATTTGTGATTTATGACTGTTAAGCGATTATCATAAAAAAGATCGATAAACGAATCTTTTTATCGACCCTTTGTGCTAGAAGGTTTTTGGTGTTGGACTATCATCTATAAAATATGGCTGGCGATAATAAAACAAACTTCAGCAAACCGAAATCTATTACTGGTTTTAAATGCATAAATGCGATGTCTTTATTGATAAATTTTTTTTATATATATCATGTAATATAATACTTAGCTATGTGGGATGGAAATATTTTTATTATAGATAACAATATTTTTATTATAGATAAGACTTTGTTTTATGGAACGATAACGTTTTGCTTGTTTTTTTTGAAGAGAATGGTTGTAAAAAATTGAGTAGGTTCGTTCTTTTGTCAGAATTTTATACATTTACGAATTTTTTTTAATATTTTTTATATCTTAATTTTTACAACCGTAAAAAATATAAAAAAATATTAATTCTAAATAAATTTATTTTGTACTGAGATGCAGCGGCTAGTTCTAAAATGCCGCCATTTTAATTTTTCCTTTCGCAAATCGAAGCTGGTGTTTGGTCATGCTACAAAAGAAAATTTTGTTACAACCATGACAATCTCGTTCTTTCACTCGCGTTCGTTGATTATCGATTAATTTCCTTGTTCGTGATTTATGTTTGTTATACAGGATGTCCATAAACTATCACTACAAGTTCCATTCGTTTAGTATTGAAGTTGTAGCGATAATTTATGGACACCCTGTATTAAGAGTGTATTAACGCCAGTTCTTCCACTTATAATTCACTTTGATATTATTTACATATTATAAAAATGTTTATTTCGGTGCTTAAATAAGCATAGTTCCAAAACACCGTCATTTTAATAATTTTGGCATGTTGACATGGTGTCGAAGTACCTCCCACTTTTAATTCACTGTGACGTCATTTACACATGATTCAAATGGGTATTTATTTCGGTGCTTAGATACGTATAGTTCCAAAACACCGCCATGTTAATACTTTTTTCTAAAACGAACGGACATGCTGTCAGGGTTAAAAATGGCAATGGTTAAAAATGACATCTACAATTTGAAACTTTTTGGAAACCGTTTAAAACGCCAGGCGAAGTTAAACAAAGGCTTGTAATAAATTTTGTAAATGTTTTAAAAACTTTAAAATTCAATTAGAAGAAGAACCCACGCTTTTATTTTTTGTCATGTGTGTATGAAATGTTTGGTTACTAGAGAGAGATTTATTTTCTACTTTTCAGTGCATTTTAAAATAAAACTGTATTTTGTAAAAATTATTTTTCAATTTATATTTAGTTTATACTTTTTCATTTTGACGTGTGATGATCATTCGTTTACATTTAAATTGATGTGTGTTAAATATTAAAAGTATTTGAACCAAACACGTGGAAAGATAGTCGTATTTATTTATTCACTATACTCAGTGATTAGTGGGATGGATTTGTTTAATACTTGAATTTATTTACAACAATGTGAAACAAAAATATTCATCATCTAATAGCAGTCTATCATAAAATACAGACCACTTCACGTGTTAATAAGTCAAAATGACACGGCGATGTTGCTTTAAAATTTAATACAGTCATGCAGGATAGACACGTGTTTCAAATTTCTTGAATATACGGAAGGTGCTTAAAAATCAATCGCAAGATTTGAATGTAACAGAGTGAAAGCATATAAAAAGAGGTTAAAAACATAGTTTCTTCCAAAATTGATAAAACTATGCAGGGTTAAGTGTGCATCTAGACTTTATCTGTTTGTTGTTTTAATAGGTTGTTTTTTGGTCTTTTCGTTTTTCACTATCCTCTTTAGTTAGTACTTTCAAGAGATATAATAAGTGATAATGGTTGCTTTTTTGAAAAACTTAATGTCACCAATGTAGGCGTTAGTGAGGGATGGGCACTTTATGAACGATTGGTGGTGTGTAACATTCTTTTATGACCCATCGAGCAAGGTAGTCGTGTTTTGAACCAAGTGACCTCTGACCTTACCGCTGCAAAGTGGAGAAATTAATACATATCGATCCGAAAAACGGAGGGGGCTGTGACGTTTCCCACCATTTATCCCTCCATTTTGCAATGACGACAACTACTAATACTACCGCTATTCACCTTCCCCCACTTTTCCTCTTTTCCTCTTACTTCTCTTTAGCTTTTAAAGTCACACACTCATTAGCATTCTGTTTGGACCTAGTTTAAATTGATGTTAGCAGTGTTTGGAAAAGTGGGTGACATTTATTTATTTTTTTAGGCTTCGAGTGTGGTGATTTGTGCACGTGCAAGGTTTTTGGCTAAAAAATGTGTCGAGTTGGCGTCATATCGTGTTTTGTCATGTTTAAAATCATCGAGAACGGCAACTTTTGAAAGCGTAAAGCTGCCAAGTGATTCTTTTTGACAAAATGCATTGGGTCAGTTTTGGTTGTTGACGTAACTAATAAAACAAGTACATTAAAAATGTTTATTTTTTTAAAAATTAAGAATACGCTTTATTTTCGATGTCTGCAAATGTTTAATTTGATTTATGCGATTTTTGTTACATTGAACTCACGCGGTTTTAGAATTACGCAGTTCTCGCTTAATATGATTTTTTTTGGTACATTCGAGTTTATGCAAATTTTGATTTATCTATCTTTGAGTAATAATTCCATTTTGCAAGTTTTGTTTTGTTTTGTGCGAATTAATATT
Organism: Cryptops parisi; assembly: GCA_034695005.1. NCBI lineage: Eukaryota > Metazoa > Arthropoda > Chilopoda > Scolopendromorpha > Cryptopidae > Cryptops > Cryptops parisi. The sequence goes on from JAQIWH010003921.1 coordinate 2,911, forward strand.
TATGCAGTCTTTGAGTAATTAGACATTCGATTTATGTTGAGTAATTCTAGTTTTAATTTTTGTGATTTTTTTATTGGATTTATGCGATTTTTTGTTACATTAGATGACTGCGGTTTTCGATTTATGCAGTTTTCACTTTATGAAATTTTCGGTACAGTGGACTATACAGTATACAGTGAGCAGTTCATTATAGTGGACTATGCATAAACATCTATAGATGGCAGTATTCGTTAATTCCCATTTCACTCACAAGCGAAACTGTTATCAAAATTCATCAAATTAGTGTAAAAATTTAGTTTTATCTCAAATATCACAAAAATATTTTATTAAAAAAATTAAATGTATTTTTACAAAATAATTATCTTGATTAAAAAGGCAAAAACTTTACAAATGTGACATAAAATAGTGACGATTTTTATAGTTTAATATAACCACTTTTTTTTAATTTTTCTACTGAACAAAAAGTTAAATCACAGTTCTACAGGGTGATTCAGAAGAACTAATTTTAGCACTCAGAGGTGATAATGGGCATGTAACAAAACAATTTTTATTATTAAATTTTATATTTTATAAAAATACCATAAATGCTTCTGTAACGAGATACGACAAAATAAACGGATTTTTTTATAAATTATTCGAAATACATTCTTCTGATAGTAATAATCGTTATACCCGCTGAAAATAAACCAACACGTCACATTACACATTGAGAGTAGATGGCGTTTGCATTTTCGTAATTTCCTTGTATCTCGTTACGGAAGTGTTTCCGCACTATAGTTTATTATTGAAAAATGTTTCAATTACATGGAATAGTTATTTTGAATCACCCTGTATATCATATCCCCAAACAATTGGTTCGCACGTTACAGCGTAAATTATCCAGTTAAAAAAAAAACCCATCTTAAACGTTAATATCATTTAACCCTACTGCAGGGAAGTTGGCATTCGGGCGGAGCTTTTGTGGTGAAGTGATGCAGAGAAGCATTCATTTTAGAAATGGCGTTGCTTTCGGATACGATGCAGAAAAGCACCATTTCCAATTGGATATTTCTTCATACACGTATATATTTATGTATATATTTATTTATATATATATAGATATATTTTTTTCTTACTATGCGCGTGGTGCAATGCATTTAAGAGTCCCTAAACGACTTAAGGCAACTTTTCATGTTTTTTCTTCCTACTTTTGTGTGTGTGTGTGTGTGTGTGTGTGTGTGTGTGTGTGTGTGTGTGTGTTGAATCTCTTCGGGCATAAGAGTAGTAGTAATGGAAAGCAAATTTTCTTCATCGATGTTTTGGCAATACTTATCGTCTCCTTTTTCTCGCTATTTTTTATTTTTTTTCTTTTTTCTCTCGCGTTCATTGAAACGAGTTGGCGAAACGAAGCGAGACTTTGAGCTGTCGACGAAGTTAGTAGTGGTAGTAATGTTCAACTGCCATAACGTTCCGAGACTTGATGCTGCTACTACTTCTGTGTGTGTTTGTGTATGTGTGTGTTGAGAATGCAGCGATTTCATTTTGTCGTAAAAGCTGTCGCCAATTTGCTCGCTCTTTATCAGCCGTTAAAGGAAGTGGGGACAGCGTCTCGACTTGAATGGCTTTGCATTTTTTTCTTCCTATTTTATATATGTATATATATATAAATATAAAATAAATAACCCCATTTTCTCGATTTTTCAACCAACACCCATTACTTTTACGTCCACTTATTTATTCTTATATGGGTATTATGAGTTTTCGTTAAACCACTCGAAAATCGTAGTAGGCGCGAGGGATCGTACGTTGGAACGTTATTTTCTGATTCAAATGGGAAATGTGCTCGTTTTCAATCTAAAATGTATAAATCCGTTAAAGTAAAAAAAAAATGTATAACATATTATATTATACAGTGTATTATGATTCAGATAGGCCTGTTTGAAATGGTTATTTAATTTTTGAAGTTAGTCAATTTGTAGTATTTGGTTCTTTTATTTCACATTATAAAATTTCATTTACAACCACAATGTGTTTTGTGTGTGTATATTTGACTGCTATTACCGTATATACTCGTGTAAAAGTAGAATTTTTGGAACCATTTTTTAGGTTTAATATATGATAATCGATTATCACATGGATACTACTTTTCAAGAGCTGAAATTAATGCTTTAATTTTGAGACTCAAATTTAATCAACAAAAGCCCAATTAATGTATAAATCCAATAAAGAAAATGTGTAAACTAAAAAATTTCTAAACAAGGTGTTGTTGACACAATATGTTTAACTGTAAAACTCTACTTGTGCGATATCACATTATTATCTACTGTACGTGAATGCTACGTGTACGAAGTATAATACCGTACCCCAAATCTGCAAGAAAGTATATATTTAAATGCGATATACGAATAAAACACACCAAGTATTTGGATGAAATTCGTGAATCTACTTTTACATGGTATCGAATATTTCATAAGTATATTGAATATTACATGAATTAATATTACATAACTATTACATAAATATCGAATATCACACCGAATATTCCATGGGTAGTTATATAACTTTCTATATACAAGGTGGTGTCTACTAAAAATGTTGATGGAACTTGTTTAGTAGTAGGATTGGATTGTGAAAACTAGTGGGAGGGTTCATAGAGTATAATAAACAATACTAGATGATTGGCTTGGCGTAACATACGCCATTTAGCTATCCCGTGGATTTCATTGTTTACCCTGGTTGCTATAGTAAACCTGCGTGGATTTAGAAGGTGAGGTCTACCTTAGAGAATTATATATAAATTTTTTTTATTATTTTTATATATATTATTTACAATATTTTTTTCATATATAACATGTCCAGTTGTGCGACAGCCAGACAACAAGATTTTTTTTTACCTTTCGAGAAAAAAAGGGACACTTTTCGATGATGCCATTTTCGGTTCAACGCACGTCTTTCTTTGATGTGCCACTCGACGAAACCTATAGAGATAAGAACCCAGAGTAAATATAATAATTTTTTTTCTTCATATATATTTATATATATTTATATACATATATATTTATTTTTGGTAGCTACTGGCAAGTTTTGATTTGATTTTTTTTTTTTTTTACGAATGCAAGTTTATATTGGAAAATGGGATTGGATGAAAAAGGTGTACGAGAAACTCGTGTAGAGATTTTACAAGCAGTATTTCATGTGTTGTGTGTTTTTAGACTTTAATATAGTAAACATCAAGTTCACTTTTTATGGTTGTTGTTCTTCTCCCACAAAGTTTTATGTCCATAGTTTTTGTATGGATGACGACGATGCACCAAACCATAAACGTTTTATTTTTGTTTATTAACGCAATCGAATTTTTAATGTAATGTATGCGATTTAGTATGCGGTTTAAATATACTATATACACGGTATATGCAGTATACAGTATATGTTGCCGGCAATGTATAGAATCATCTAGATATTCAATAGAACGCTGTCTTTTTGGCAAAGTATGAAATAACGTTTTGTATACAATGTATAAACCAAGGTAGTTAAGGTTAGTTGACATTTTCTTCAAAACACTTTTTTGATTTAAGCCTAAACTAATCCTAAATTCTTGTTTCAAAGTAACTATTCCATTGCAAATTTTTATACATTGCCTAAACCAGATTTTGTATTCGATCGAATATCCGGACATTTTACGGAATTGTTAGGAATTCAATAAAATGTCTGGATGCTATGCATTGCCGGTAAGATATACAGTATCTATGCAGTACTCATACAGTATGTTACCGGCAATGTATAGATTCAGGAATTGGCATTGTATCGAATACCTAGCCTCTTTTGACAAGTGTGCATTGTTAGTGTATACAGTGTAGTTAGTATGTATTGTATACAGTGCTATACAACACTATACTACAGTGGTATACAATATATACAGTATTTAGGATCTATGTTCACTCGCTTTGTCAATGAAGTTAATTTTTATCTTTATAACTTAATTCGTTTTAAATTTTCCGGAAACGACATGTTTGTTACGTATTTTTGTGTATTGTTGTATTTTCATTTATTTCTTATATTTTTTTTCATTTAAAAAGTATTTTTGTTTTTACTCGTGCACAAAATTTCTCGGTTGATTCATCAATTATCCGCATCGTTTTCCAATCGATTCACACTCACGAAACAACACAAACAAACAACAGGGTGTTCGAAAGTGAATTGAATGACTGAAAGTGAACGATAAACAAAATGTTTCATGAAAAGTTAATTTTTTTTTCATTAAAAAATAGCATTAAAAATGTATTATTCTCATTTTACTATAAAAATGATTTGCACCGATAACATTTGTAATTAGGTTTCGAATCGTCACGAGTGTTGTGTTTTGTTTTGTTTTTTATATTGTTTTCATTTTTTTTAAGCAGATAATTTAATTATAATTTTTATTTTGTGTTTTGATGGTTTTAAATTTGAGTGTTTATTCTTTTTTTCGGAGGATGAAATTTCTTGAATTTTATATCTTTAAGGCGGTTGCCGAACGAGCGTTTTATCTAATCAGTCAGTCGATTAATAATTGACGAACGTTTTTCGAGTTTTTCGTTCTTTTTATTTTATTTATTTTTTTTCATGGTTATGACTTCCGTTAAAACACTTTATCTTCATTAATTTATTTATTTTTTTTACATAAAATCATAAATTACGAATATTTATTTCGTTCTAAGAAAATAACTTTTACGACGTTAAGAACGCATTACGTTGAAAAATTATTTTGAATTTCATGCTAAGTACATAAAAGTGTAAAATGTCACTTTACGAATTCGTATCCGACATCCCATCCGAATTCATCGCTCGGCCAATCAGAAGGCAGTGTGACCACTGGCTACACTACTTTCTGATTGGCCGACTGATGAATTCGGGTGCGGAGTCGGATGCGAATTCGTTACAATACGTGGAATCGAATACGTTACAATCTCTTTTTACAATCGTTTACAAAAATATCAAAATTAAGATAAACTCATAATTTATATGATTCTAGCAATGTATAGAATGTAGCATTGTACACAATGCCCAACCTCTTTTGCTAAAGTATGAAATATAACATTTTACATAGAACTGTTATGGTTAGTTAACAACATTTTCTCAAAAACAAATTAAAAATTTAAATTTAGACCTAAATTTAAACCTAACTTAAACTGCATAAAGTAACTATTCCAATGCTAATTAATACTTTACCAAAAATGACTAGGTATCCATACAATGCATGGATTACATACAATGCTGGTAACCGTATATAAAGCAGAGTATGTACATGATTTATAATGTATATGTATAGAATCCAGTCATAATATAGAATGCTTGGATTATTTTGGCAAAGTATGAAAAACATCGTTTATACAACCATTTAGATTAGGATAGTTAATATTTTCTCTAAGGTCTAAATTTCAATTTAAAACTAACCTGAATGTTTTCAAAACGTAACCAGTTCAATGCTAATTTCATACACTGCCTAACCTTTGTATAGACTATAAATGCTTGGATTCTGCACATTGTCAGTAACATAAACTGTATAAGTTAATGTATAGAGGTTCTTTTTCTTTGCTTAATTTTTATTTTTCTATTATTTTTCTTTTGGAAAAAACCCTCTAGGAAGGGGGTGAAACGTCGAATGTTGGAGGCTGTTGTGTTTGATAAGCTACCTGGTCATTAAAAGTTTGAAATTTTAATATTTTTTTTTAATATTTGACAGACACTTTATCATTTTTAAAATCATGTAATTAAGGGTGTTTGTATAAATCGACCATAATATAATTTTGGGGGTGATGGTAAGTAATTGTTATCAGAATAATTACTGTATAAGAATACAACTTTGGTTTTGTGTAGTTACCGTTTCGTCAAAAATCGTGATATAAAAAATGGTTGATAATAAATATTGATTGGTCGGTTGAGAAAAGTCTCCCAGCAGGTTTTCCTGAAATCAATTTTGAAAAACTAAGGTGGTCCCAATGTGTGACAGGTGAAAAGTGGTAGTATGTCAGGTGATGGTTGGTCCCTTCAATTTTGTGGAAATTCTTCTTCTTGTTTTTTTTTTTAACTTTTCAACATCTATAAAGGATTTTCTGTTGTAACACGCGGTACGTTGACCGCAAAATTGTCAACCAATTTACGGTCGTGAAACAACTCCAAACCAAAAATATCCTTTAAAAATGTCGGGTTTTTTTTTTTTGATGGCTTAACACGGCGAAATTTGCATCCGGGGAAATGTTGTTCCGGTTTAAAATGCATTTTCAAACCATAAATGATGAACGAAGTTTTAAATTGCTCGTGGAATCATTTATGACGTGGTTGACGAAATATTTTATTGTGGGTCCGTTGAAACAAGTTGACTTTTTGTTTTTGTTGTTTCTTCTTGTAATGAATGATTTTGTGAACGTGGTGCAATTGAAAAGCTTCGGACAATATAGGCCTAATGGTAAGAAACATTTTTGAAGATGCTCTTTTTTTTTTGTTTCAAACTCCATAGAGTACCATACTGAGCAACAATGTGATTTTGTATATTATGCTGCCATTTTCTGGAATATTCAGAAAGTTGTAAAGCACGAAGCTAGAAACAGTACTGAGGAACAGTTTGATGTAACAATATCATGTTTTGGAAAATGTGTGCCTTATTATTATATTGCACGGAGCCCTTCAATTATTGGAGTTTTTTTTTTATAAATGTGTAGATTTTGGGATTTTCTAGGAAAATCCTTGTCTAAACAGTTTAAAACCCAGAGGCTTTTGGGAAAACCATCTTGTTCGGTTCACAATGAACTTTGGCCAACTTGAAACCACACCCACTTGGCAAGACTACAGGACAGTAGGTTGTCTTATTCTTTAAAACTTAAGGCTTTTGAGTCGATAATGGATGGTGTGGTCGTGGACTTTGTTTCCAAACTTGTTCGGCTGGCGAAACTAAGAATAGAAGACAATTGATGAAAGGCAAATTTTTCGGACATTCTCCGTTCCCGGTTTCCAATTAGTTAGCTTTCGTTTGGTTTTAATTTGCACGTTGTAAAACAGTAATCTTAAATCGAGGCGAAGTCGTTAATGATATGGAACGCAATGCAAGATTCTTCAACGTTTCTGGAAGTAAATTTTTTATTGGGTAAGCCGAGCAATTTAGTGAACAACTGTGACGTCAGCTTCTTACTAAATCATTGGTTGACAAAGAAGCTGGCATTACAGTTCTTCACGAATTGCTTAACTTTCTTTACAAAAATTGCGTGTGAGAGGTTTTTACCGTTCTTCTACACTTCACTGAACTTTATACTGTGGTAAGCTTTATAACACCATAATGAGATGTACATATACAACATATACTACAAGTATACTACAATATATTACTCTACTACTATACCTATACAACACAGAAAATATTATAACACAAAATAAACAGCTTATACAGCACAGCCTATTTTATACTTTCACTAACAAACTTATATAAATAAGTGGATTTACACACCAAATAAAAATATAGACGTATACAGGGTGTTTTTAAAAGTTTAGTCAAATTTCATTGTAAATAAAATTTGACTAAACTTCGCATCAAAACAAAGCAAAAAAATCCATATAAACATGGGGTCCGGCAATACATAATCATTTGCATTTTTAACAAGTATGAGACTGCATAGGTCTATGAAATTACGAATTAATTGAAGGACCTGGTGTAAGTAACATTTTTACAATATCGAGAAAAACGTGTTTAAAGATCTAAACTTGCTTTGCTGTTTATGGGCTACTTCACACTTCTTACACTAATGTCTTTGCACATATTCTTGGTTTACTCAAAATTATGCGTTCGAAAGGTAAATTTGCACCTAACACATTCGAAAATATTTCCAGGTCATTTTTTGGACAAAAATGTTACTTAACACTCTTTTACACAAAGGCCTCTTCTATTAATCTTGTGTTATCTCGGAAAGGAAGCATTTCCAGACTCATGTTTATACGAACTCTTTGCTTTGTTTTGATTAGTAGCATCTGTGATTAAAATTTGACTAGCAACAACCTCTATAGTACGAGCAACATGTTAATGAACAGGTAGCGTTTCTTTAAATGTTATTGCCTTGTATTTTGTTTTTGATGAATGGTCTTTAAAAACCGTGACTTATTTTCGGCAGGATGATATTTTTATTTTTTGAGAGAAAACGTAATAAACTCAAAATAATTGGAAATAACAATTGAAACAACAAAACAACCGAAGACGAGCATATTTTTTTTAACAAACAATGGTGATTAGAGGGAAGAAGACGAAAAGAAAACCATCAAACGAGATGGTTATCTCTCAGGAAAAAGACAATCAACATTGGTGGTAATTACTCCCGACTTTAGTGGTGTTTGGTCATTGGTGTGTTCAACCAACTCTGGCCAATGGATGCTTCCGCAGAAGTTTTTAAAGCGGATCAACTCTTAACGTTTGTCTTTAACACAATGGGGTGTGTTTTCTGCGATGCTGTGTTTGATCGATAGATGCGTTAAAGTTGGCAGAAATTCCGACTTTGTAAACTCTTCAAAAACATTTCTAAGTATTATTCTGTTTAGTGGTTGACGGGGTTTATTTTTCTGTCACAACACTTTTGTAAAAGAAAAATGTAGAGGTGTAGTTTTTATATGCATGTGTGCATCAAATAAACAGGATACTCCAAAATACGCGCATCTGTTCTTTAAATACAAAACAGGGTATTTATAAAAATCGCACATTGTAGACAATGTTAACCTTTCAATGTAAAATAATATTAGCATTTTGTTTTCGTGTTTTCAAAACATTGGATGTCGATTTATTATTCCATAAAACAATTAATGAACGCTTGAAAGTAACTGTTGAGGTGTGAAATCAAGTGTCTGGTAAACGATAACAAACGTTTAACGTTCATCTTTAGCCTATTTTATACTCTTTATATCAGCTTCACTTGCGAGTTTGTGAGTGAGCTAGCGATTGAACGTACAGTATACTGCCATCTAGAGTCGTTTACGAGAATATAATGTATAGTCAAATGTACCAGAAAATGCATAAAACGTTATCCACATAAACGAAAAAGCGCATTAAGTCGAAGGTGAAAAAAAAATCGCGTATAATAAATAAATAAATAAATAAATGAATCTAAAAATTGCAGAAATAAAAAAATGGAATTACTCAAAACTCGCATGAATCAAATATCGAATTACTCAACGATTGCATTAATTTAATTTCGCATAAATCGAAATTCGGTACTTTTTAGTTATCCGGTCAAGAGCCACCGATGGCGCTGTAACTCGAAAGTGGAGTGTTTGATCGATCAATTTGGTGCACTTTGATTATTGTAGAAAAATATGCACTTTGAGTTATGATGACAGATCACTGGGATAGGATAGGCCTGGCGCAAATGCTCAAGTCGAAACAGACTAACCTAACCCAGTGATCCGTCACCAGGAATAAGTTATAGACTAACTATTTCTGGTTTTCCAAAAAAGCACGCAAATTGTTTTCGGATTTTAAAACATGAAAGTGTGTTCATTTTAAATGAATTTTTTTCTATGAACGTATGTTCATGTTGCGTTCCACTTGGAGTTGAATAATGAACGTAGGATTATAAGAAAAGTGAGTGGATTTTCTACTTAAGAGTTTTTGTAAAGAGTGAAGAGCTTTTAATTAAATATGGGGAGGCAAGGGTGTTTTAATTTCTTGGTTGGAATGCTGTTTATCCTTTTTTTTTGGTAGAAATGTAGAATTTTTTGTGTATTTTAGTAGACGTACAATTTGTCACAAGAGCCCATGGGTGAGAAATGAAAGTGCCGTTAGGTGAAATCCTTAGCACGTACAGCTTAGGTCTCCAAATACAAGAGACGCTGAGAAGAAATAAAGCAAAAGTGGATTAATGATAGCAGCGATGGGAGATTAAGCTTTTCCTATCTTTTAGGTGCAGAAAAAAAATTGTATATAAAAAAATAAAATAAAACAAAAAATGTTGGAAAAGATACTACGCAGTTTGAAAACAAAGAATTTGCTAAGTCAGCAGGATTTCACAGATGTGCGTTTTGTAATGGGTTTTTTTTTTCGGTAAAAAAGTGATAATTGAAAACCTTAAAGCAATGTGGATATTCAATAGTGAAAAAAGATTGCCGAATTATAGTGGTTTTTTTTTCTATATACAGGGTAAGACAAAATGTTCATAATACCACCTATGGTTCTCGTAAAGCCCATTTCACACTTCAAACTTTTTCAATCGAGTTCCATAAATTCCTACTGTTTTTTTGACTTTATACATACATCCGGGTGCTTTTCAGTGTTTCGTTGTTTGACCGAAAGCACGGACGTGTGTATGACGTCAGAAAAACAGTTAAAATTGATGGAATTTGATTGAGAAAGTTTGAAGTGTAAAATGGGTTTAATATTTAGCTATGACCAGGCTTTTGCCTCACACTGTATAGAGGAACTACTTCATTTATTGGAGAGTTACATACCACTGAAACATTCACTAAATTTAAAATCACATTTTAATCTAAATTCACATCTAAAATCTGAATCTGAAATCTAAAATCACATTTATCAAAATGTGAGTGGTAGAACTTCACGTTCAGTCACACATTTGCTCTTGTACATAAATCGCATAATAACAAAGTGTTATCGTTTATGACATAAAATCAGAACATTTTGTCGTTGTACAATGCCAAAATCGCATTTAACTCTCATGAATCAAAAGCTTTGTATTTCAATTTTAACTATCCTGACAGTAATTTGTTATACTTTTTGTATTAAAAATTACACTAACTTGTGAGTGAGTGAGTTGTGAGTTTCTACATACAAACCAAAATGGTGGACAAACCATATATCCTTTGGACCCTCCTACAGGTTAAATTGCTTGTTGAATTTTATGGATTTTGATGAATGAGGTATCCATTGATCCATATTAGTCTTACGAGTGTCAGTGCCTAAATGATGTTAATTAAAAACCAATATGGCGGACGCTATATGCCAGTATATAAAGAGTATGCTTAAAAAGCATTTTTAAAGTACTTAAGTTTTCGGGCCCCTTGTCTAACGAAATTTTTTGGTGTGTCAACTCGAACAATTTGCGCATAACTGTGATGCGTAAACGTCTTACAAAACCAGTTTTTTATTGGTTGGAGAAGGAACCCGTCTAATGATTCACAAATTGCACGACTTGCCACCCAAAGTTGCGTATGAAAATTGCCTATATATTGACTCATAAAACTAAATTATTTGCGTTAAACGGGGAAACATTGAGATTTTTATACCAAAATGTTTTCCATTTTGTTGATGCGTCACATGGGTATGGTAAACGAAGCGCTAGAAAGTTGAGTATTTTTACAGGGTGTTCCAAAACCGACTTTATTACTATGCAGGCGCACAACAATTTATTCAGGACGGTGAGACAATTGATTTATGTAGTAGCAGCAGAATACTTCGTTTCATATGCAATAGTCATTCGGTTTCGATGTGAGTGCCATTAGTGATCGTAAAGTCGGTTTTGGAACACCCTGTATACATATTCATAAAAAACAAAAAATGAACCCATTCACCCGTCAGCGGGGTCCACTCTCCTGTGGCGTTGGAAACTATAGAATATCCATTTTCGTGGTTCGCACCATGTTTTCCTTGAGCAAGCACGCGATGCAAGTCAGTGTATAGGGTGCTTCACAGCATTAACTGCGCTGTCGTGCAGCAAAGTTTGCTTCGCTAACTCCGCTTTAAAGATGTTATACTTTGATGGAGTTTGAAAAGTTTTTTTAAAGACGACCGTCACTTTGCGGACAAGAATTGCCAGTTCATTTTCTATTTATGATTAATGTATATTCCACTACTCTTGTAATTGATGGTGAAATATTTATTTGTATGTATTACCTGTTTCAAAGTTGTGTCCGGTATCTTTTTTTCGGTTTTCTTAGAAAGTGGAATTTTCTTCATTTTTGATTCGTACTGTTCTTCGTAGTTAAATCAAAGTATGTGCGCTTTGTAATTTAACGTGAGATTTGCATATTTCTCATTAGTGGATTTTGTTTTTGTATTGCGTTTTTTCTTTCCGGGAAAGTTGTAACTTAATTAGTTCGTGCATTTAATACGATGTTTTCCGTGATGTGTTTTTTTTTATATTTATTTAATAGAGTTGTACAGATGACGTACTAGGTGTTTAAAAAATAACGTGAAACTTGTAAGAAAATTTGTGGTGATTTTTCGTTTTTTTAATTTTTCTTGCGCGTAAATGGAAATCGTTAACCGTCGTAGTATCACGCTTAAAATGTTAGTTAATTTGAATTTTAAATGTGCGCCGGAAATAAAAATTTAATATATAAAATAAAATAAAATAATCAACTATACAGAGTTTCCTACTACCAACTATACATTCGTTACTCATTTCAACAAAATCTCAACTACACATTTTTGCTGGTTAGTTATGAAAGAAAAAGTAGGATGAATTGTTATCCAATCAAACATCTGTTGTTTACTGATTTTGGTTATGTTGTTATGTTCATTAGATATTGTTGAATTTTGTTTTGATTTTATGAACATGTTTACTAAGAGAAGACAACAATTCACTGAAAGCTCTGCGGTGGGTCAACTTGTGACTCACCATGTATATAAAAATTGAAAATGTCGTAAAAAACATTACAATAGTTAAGTTTTTAACTATTACTAGCTACAATATTACATACAAAAGAATACTGGGTGTCTTATAATTTTCAGTGCTCCATTTGCTTTTATTATAAATTTTTAACCTCTTTTATTTACCGTACTCTGAGGTTGAAATGGTTCAACATGTTCGTTCTCTTTTTTTTTTGGTAGGTTCCCGATGATCTACAGAGCTGAAATCTTAAACTTGGGTTGGGTTTGTCGTTGTATTAAATTTAGATATCAATGTCCAGTTAATTGGAAATTTTGTCACACGAAAGGTTCCTTTTTCACTCGAAAAGTATTTGCTAACAATATACCTACATTTTAGGCCATTTCAATCTAAATAAACACTTGACATATTTTAGCAAAAAAATATTTTTTTACGTGTATGTTTCAGTAATCATGAGGTCGTAAAAGAAGTCATAAAAAATGTAGTTTTTTTTAATTACTTGTGTTATATTAATTTTAGTATTTTTTTTACGAAAACACAAAAAAGATATTTGGTTGAAGCTTTATTTATAACTGCATATAGTATACGTAATATACTGTATATACATATATAGTATATACGTACATAAACACGCAGACTCATATAGGCTATATACTGTATGTATGTATATATAGAGAGGGCGAAGACGAGTAAAGCTAGTAGTCGAAGGCTTAGAAGGTTGTGTGGAAATACACTCACTCTGTCAATATAAAGAGAGATCCAATTACGGTTGGCTAGCGATTTATCTTGGAACGAACAGCGCCAAAGCTCAACTAGGGTTCGCTCAACTTTTGGCTTTCTCGTTGGGAGATTAAGGAGGCTTGCCTTTGAGAATCGAAGTTAATTCTACCTCTTTCACATCTTGCCTAGAAATAAAGATGGAGAGAGAGAGAGAGAGAGAAAGGTTTTCATGGCAATAGCAGTAGTAGCGTGAACAAAGGTCGTTCCGTGGCCTACGAAAGAGACAATCGCAGCAAATGAACTGGAAAAAGTAAACTGCCAACGACTTATTACTCGCTATCTTCAAGATCTTTCAGATTGTCTTGCTTTTATATATATATATATATATATATATATATATTTTTATTTTGTGTGTGGACGGGTTCATTCGTTGTTTGACTCGGTGTTTGGAACCCTTCTGGATACGGTTCGTGTCGTGGCAATAGGTCAGAAATCTCTACGGCACGGCGGTGTCATAATGTGACAGATTTTCTGTATAATGATTTCAATTTAGTGACGGATAACAATAATAATCGTATAGATTGATTTGGAATTTATGTATGTATTGAAATTAATGTATGTTGACGTAGCATTTTGAAAGTTTGACACGTTATATTTCGAGATATTTTGAACACGATTATAATCTAAGTTTAATTATTATTATCAATGGTTGATGTATATTGAACTTCCTATGATCGAAGTGTAACATATTGAAATGGCCGTTGACAGTCATAACACACATACATAACTAATATTAAAATCAATGCACTGCACTGTTAAATTCAAACACAAAGTGATATTGACATTTTGTTTTAAATATAAAGTTTCATTAAAGTAAATTCAATATTTTAGACCAGTAACCAATTGCATTAGTTCTTCGTAAAATAAAAACATGGTTAAATACTTTAACTTTTAATTCATTTTTTATAGAAAAAGTAGTACAAAAGTCTATTACTATACAGCTGAAGTTCTCGGTGCAGTGACTGGTCAACTCTCAATTTTTTGCTGAAAGTTAATGTCACCTTTATTCTCAGAATAGATGCTTCATTTTGTTTTAGCCAATCTTTTCTTAACTACTTTTCTTGTTATACGTTTTCTATGTGTTACTTACGTGTAATAAGTAAAATGGACTGTTTGAAAATACCTCCTCTCAAATGTTAAAAATTGGAGCTGACCGATTATTGAACCAAGCTCTTCAATTTTAGATAAAAGCTGCTAATAAAACTATACTGCTCTAGATAATAATATAAAATTTTTTATTCAGTTTGAAAGTTAACATTTTGTACTTACTATATTTATTTTTATTTATTTTGAAAAACAATTCAAAAGAATCGATACCAATACATAGCAAATCGATACAAATATATACTGTATATGAAGGGTTTCGGGCAATATAATGGTAAGCCACATTTTTTTAAATTGTTCAAGAATGCCGTTTTTCTGGTGAGAAACTCTTATAATAGAGTATCATGCTGAGCAACAAAATAATTTTCTATATTATACTGCAATTTTCTGCAAAATTTAGGAAGTAGTAAAGTAACAAGCTAGAAACTAATAGACAGTTTAAAGTGTTTTTTTTTAGACATAAGACAGTTTAATATAAAAATGTCGTTTTTGAAAGCAAAAAAAAAGTGTGGCTTGTTGCCCGGAGCCCTTCATATTTTATACACACAAGTATTACTTTTTAATTTTGTTTTTTTAAAAATGTCACACATTTATGTTGAAAATAAGTTCTACAGAAATGACTAATAAACTAATCGGCATTGTACATGCAAACTTTCGTCATCTAATTTACATAATATTGAAGCTCGGTGAATTTTTTTATGTTTATTTTTTTTTGAAAAACATTTTGTCGCAAAGTGCAGTTGGGAATGGTAAAAGTTCGGGAGAACGACTTTTCCTTCATTGAGTTAACACGGGTTGGAAATTATGTAGGTTTAGGTTATGTCAGCTCTTCGGTGACAATCTGGTTGAAAAGTATAATAATCATTTCGCAACAAGAGGACTTTTGCTTTGCTGAGGTTTTAATTAAGCCTTCGCCTATGGCCTCCGGTTTAATTATTTTGAAAGCCCCCTACACTTCTCCCAAGTCTTAACATTTCACACACGGAACAGCGTTACCCCCACCCCCCTCATACAAGAAATCAAACTTTATGTGTGTGTGT
>JAQIWH010003922.1:0-18388 GCA_034695005.1 Cryptops parisi
TTACCGGGAATATAAAAAATTCCAAAGAATGCCAAACTTTGCTTAGGCAATGTACGAAATTAACATTGGAATAACTGAAGGACGATGTAAAGAAGTGTTAAGTAACATTTTTACAAGTTCGAGAAAAACGCGTTTAAAGATCTGAACTTGCCTTGCTGTCTATGGGCTACTTCAAACTTCACATCAATATCTTTGAACATATTGTGGGTTTGCTCAAAATTGTGCGTCAGAAAAGCGAAATTGCCCTTAACGAAATTTTTTAACAAAATTGTTACTTAACACCTATTTTACATCAGACCCTCCAATTACGTTACGCAAAAAATTTAGGTTAGATTTAAAGCTAGGCCTGAATTTAGGCTTAAAGTATTTTAAAGAGAAAATGTTGTTAACTAACCTAAACTAACCTCAAATACCCAACATAGTTGTATTCAAGGTATTATTTTTATACTTTGCCATAAAAGGCTAGATATTTTCTATACATTGCCAGAAATATATATTTAATATTTTTTTTCTTCATAACTTTATTTATTTTCTTTTAAGTGAAGGAGTTCTTTCATTGACATAAGGTTATTACCAGGTTGAGTCTCATTTGTAGGACAATATAGTCAAATTATCCCGAGGCGTGTGTCAGCTGCAAACACAACAAAAAACTGATGCAGCTTTTGCATTTAATTTAGAAAGTTAATTAAAAAAATTACAAAAACGCCTACTAATTGAGAAAAAAGAGAAAATACGTGACAAGCGTTAATTCCATTACCGAAGTTTCTAATTAACAAGCCACTAATTGTTGACAGAAAGAGAGACGACGAAACATAGACTTAATATGAGTTTCCAAATAAAAACATTGAAAATATCTGAAAATGCTGTTTTCTTTGTATTTTTTAATGATATATATATAAATACTTTTCCATTAACAAGAAAGCCGCTTTTAGCGCTTGGATATTGGTTCCAATTAAGGTTACACAAAATAAACCAAATTATTAATTTTATGATTCATGATACATTAACAAGTTTTTATATTTTTTAACTAACCTAAACTGGTATCTATATCAATATACCACACAAGTTTAGGGGAGTTTCGCAGTTAAAAACAACAAAATTCATGTCAACCACTAGCGTCATAAGCGATTTTTCCGTTAATGGAAAAGCACTCAATCCTGTAATAAACTCAGTATTCTTATTTTTAGGCAAGAAATGACCATCATATTACATTTTATTTTTATCTTGTTATATCGTTTTTTGGACACAATTTGATCCTCTTCAATTTTTGACACAAGTTGTGGTCTTTGATTTCTTTCTTTATCCCTTCACTTTTTGACACAATTTGATGTCCTCAACCAACTTGCCGTCGTCGAATAGAAATCCTTCAAGTTCATCATGTTGTTGCCAACGAGTAATTTGGTGTCAAAGCTTTGACTTGTTGGGTGCTGATTGTGTCAACACTCAACAAACAAAAAAAAAAAAAACACCAAACTTGTGAAACCACCACAATTCGTGGAAACGTCAGTTTGGAGTGCAATCGAGGGTTTGAAAAATTTATGTTCAAACAACCAATCACTTGGTTGTCACTTGGGATTGGGGCTGGAACTCAATTAATGGTTTCTGACCAATTTATTTTCTTTTTATATATTTTTTAATCTGAATGAATCTTTTAGTACGTACAAAATTGTGAAGAAAAAAAATAATTATTTTTTCCGGATAATTGAAGAAAGTTAGTAGCTAATCGCAAAAAATAATCGGATTATCAATCACTACCACTTCCCTTCAAAAGTTTTTTATTTAATATTGTTTATCCACAAAAGTTTTTTTTTTGTTTTTATATAAAGTAAAACTAACAATAGTAATTAATGTATGTTAGTTTTCAAGTACAGTGACATACAGGGTGTTCCTGAAAGACCTTAACCTACCCTAATCTGAATAAAAATTTTGACACATCAAAACAAAACAAAACAAATATATAAACATGGGTCCATAAATGCTTATCTTTTGAGTTATAACATAGGGTGAAGAACGTAAATACGATCTCATAATCGCTGTAGATATGCAAATGAGTATGCATTTCCGACCCTATGTTTATACAGACTTTTTGCTTTGCTTTGATGCCTAGCATCTGCGGTTAAAATTTGACCAGACCTTTCATAAACACCCTGTATAACCAAATAATATCCAATATCTTGTGAAACTTATAAATATTACTAAATCCAAGAAAACCGATTTAATGTTATTGAAATGGGAACTAGCCTGAGTTAATTAATCAATGTGTACTTTATGTACACATTTAAAACATGACATAAGTAAACATGATAAACCATTGTACATAAGTACAGTATCTAAAAAAAGTATTTAAGCCTTTCCATGAACACCAGATGAGGATATTCGAACAAACTCAAACTCGTGCAATAAGAAAATCAAGAACCCGGATTTAAATGTTTCTAAAGCGGGAAAACATCTAACATAAGTAATGGAATCAAAGAGTACCTTATGTACAGTGTTTAATATGGGCAAAAAAATATTCAGTATGTTTTTTGAAAGGAAGCTTTAAAATTGCAGAACTGTTGTTTATATGAACGCCAGATGGCGACACTTGTTAAGAAGTTCAAAATCGCACATTTAACAAAAACAAAACCAAGATCTTGAAAGGCCAATTTCCGATACAGCATACATCTGCACAGGTTCCGTGTTTCATATTTACTTTGGCGGTTTTAAAGCACCAAAATAGAGTAAATAAAGCGACAAAAACACATCGTTTAAACATTCTTCTCAATTTCAATATCGGTGATTTAAAAGAAAGTGGATTTCGCGTTAGAGGCAATGTCTCGTTCTACACAAATTGGAAATTGTTCTTCGTTCGAAAGAAAAAGCGGAACCATTAGAAAGGCTCTCATTTTGAACGAGCCAAAGGTTAAGCCTTCGATTAGTCTTGGCGCGCAACATCAATAGAATTAATTAATCGTCTTCTAATGAGTGGTGGGTGGAAGCCAAAGGAGGCGATCAAGCCTGACTTATTGCCACGAACTAAGAGCAAATGAACTCCAGTTTCGAAAATGAGGAGAAAAGGAGATAAAAGGGGGACAAAACGAAGAAAAGTGTCACAGGAAGAACCCGACTGAAAAATAAATGGCTGATTGATGTGTCACGCTCTCGGTTCATTTTGTACACACACATTGTGTGAAGTAGGATGAAAAGACTTCATCTTGGCCAAGATGAGCACTTTATCAATGCCTTTAACTTCCTTTGTTCAATTTTCTCAACGCCATTCTCACAGCACTTCGACACGCCAGTGATCACGTGATAGCTAAAATAAAATTAATCAATCCAATTTGTTTCCTGCCTTTTTAAGATAGGTACTCTTCTCAAAAGTTAACTTTCGCTTGAATAACGTTGCAGGGAGTTGTGTTTTTTGTATTCACGAAACTGTTATGATTTGAAGGGTTTACCATAAGAGTTATGAATTTTGTTTAATAAAGTGAGACTAAATTTCATGCGACTAATCTCGATCGACTAATTACAATTGTTATTGTGAAAAAAACTCGTTTTTTTGATTTACTCTCTATATTTTATATACCTTTTGTTTACAAAAAATTTAATAAAAGTTGTACCGAATGTATCATATACATTATACAATAGGCTATATGCAAAACATTAAAAATTAGGTACCGTATTTTCAAAAATACGAAAACATTCGCTACATTATACTACTGTATTAAATAAAAAAATTTGTACACAACTATATAACACTAGTAAATAACCCGTCAAAAGTGACGGAAATTTTTTTTGTGTTTATTACGAAATTCATTGTTTTATCTCATGTTGCTCCGCAACATTCAATTACGTATAGCAATAATAAATTCAACATGAAAACCACTTTAAATGACTTAACTTTCTTCGCAAGGTCGCCATAGGGCAAGGTTTCAAAAAACATTACTTGAGTGTCATGTGATGACTTGTCATCACATTTGACGTCATATGACGTGATATGACGATGCACAGTTTTAGCCAATGACACGCCAGAAACACATCGACGCTAAGATTCTTATAGTTTTATTATTTAGATCGATATACAGTACATTAACTCATGATATTTCGAAATGACCAATCAAGTTCGCACGTTTTTTTTTCAAGTTGACCTATAAATTATTTTCACGGATGTTTTAGTTATCTCATAACAAGCTGATAGGGTTGGAGAGTCAAACCTCTAAGATTACATTTTGTTGCATGAAATATATTTCACTTTGTATATACTTAAAACAAAGTTGAAAAAAAAATGAAAAGAACCAACGCATGCTGTAATGTGCTGCCCTCTGATGTGGTTTAAAAACAAATCCAAATGAGATTGAGAAATATTTTTTAAGTTTGCACACTTTCGTAAAAAAAAAGGTGTTGTACTTGAGGTTTCTTGGCAAAATTAATTTGGGTGTTATAAATTAATAAGAATAAACTTCAGAAACTTATTATGAGTAAAGACGATTCTTTTTGGTTTGTTATTTTTTGCCATTTATTTTATGAAAACTGAACAATGTTTCGAAGCACTGAGTTTCATTCTCAGCAAAATTTCAATTTTTAAAAAAAAAAAAAGAAATTGAGAGGTTTGGGTTTTGGTAAAAACTTGAATTTTAAGCTACAGGGAAAAAAAACTGGAAAAAAAATGTTGATACAATGACAAACAACTAAAACATGAAAACAAGAAATAACAAAATAAGGTTTACAAAGAATGCAAAAGATTGGGAATGTTGGAATGTGAATCTGGTTTCCATTTGAATTTTATAAAAATAAATGGCAAAAAAAAAAAGAAAATAACCAAAAAGAAACGTCTTTGCTCAAATAATAACATTTCTAGAATTCATTCTAAAATTCACATAACCCCACAAACTAAAGAAAAGAAAAGGCAATGACAATGCAAGTATGTCAAATCGATTTCATTTATGGTTAAACTTTTAAAACTCTATTAAAAACATTCTGGTCATCAAATAGTAAGATGCAGAAATGCATCCAGTCTTACCTTACATTCATTTAACGGTTATTCAAGTCGACGACGTTACCGCTGTAATAGTTTATAAGATGACAGAAATCGCAACTTACCTAGAAATACAGAAAAAAAATAGGTGTAAACATTAATTAAATATAAATTAAAAATCAATTCAATCAGAAAACTAGATAATTTGATGAACAAACAAAACAAGACAGGTGTGTAAATAAAAGTGTACGTTAGGTAAAGTAAATCCTTTAAACCTTTAAATTTTATAGTGAAATTAAACAAAAATAAAACTAGAAATTTTGACAGCAATTTTAAAAATTGTATTCTTCAAGCAAACAATTGATTCTACGGCCTTTTCAAAACAAACTTTCTTTTCAAAAAACATCGATTTCATTCGCAACGATTTACATTTCAAGTGTCAAAAAGCGTTGACTTGGAAATTGCAAATCTTTTATGAAGATCAAAAAAGTCAATTCGACAATAAATAATAATATACAACAAAAAAGAAACCAATTTAAAGAAGAATTCAAAGCTAATTATTAATCCGCTTTTTACTTTTTCTAAGAAGAAATCGAACAAACACAATCGTCAATCGATAACAATTGCAACACCCCCGTTGCTTTTCGATAAAACCCCATTCTTCATCATAAAAAGTAAAAATAAAATAATAAAATTCACTATTTCGTGTTGTGCTCAGCCATGTGAAGAAGGCCTTTTCTCAAGTTTCCTTTTATGTTGTAACATCAATAGATTTGGAAGAAGAATGAAATCGCCATAAAAGTGACCAAAAAAGAAAAAGGCTTTGGAAAAATAATCTCCATAAAGCAATTCAAAGTAGTAGTTGTGCGCTCTGAATTCGGATGTTGGGTGACAAGGTAAATGTCAACAACACTCGTGCACACTGCCATCTTCACTTCACCAAAACCATTATTTAAACAACACAGAAGGCAAAGGTTACAGTTATACACTTACTGTGTGTGATGATGTTCCTAACTTAAGTTTGTGGGTTGTTTTGTTTTTTTTTAGCATTTGCCTGACGGCGGCGTTGAAACGCTTTAATAATACAACAACCACCGCAAGGTGGAGAAATGTAGTTAGTTGGTTGGTAAAGTATATGGTCACCTAAAGGGGTATTTTCAATTTTGCTACAACAAGTTTCATATACAAGATGATTCAGAATAACTGTTCCTAACTTTTAGAGGGTGATAGAGGACATGTAATGACCCTTTTTTTTAAAAAAAAATAAATTATAAACAATAGTCCGGAAATACTTACGTAACGTAATATAACGAAATTACGGAAAAGAAAATGTCGTATCTTTTCAATTGTGGAATCTAACAAGTTATATTGATTATTACTATTGAAACAAGGTATTACCATTACGTCATGAAAAATACGTAATATTGTTGTATGTCGTTACGGAAATATTTTCGGACAGTGGTTTATCATTGAACAAGTACATTAAAAATGTTTTTTTTAAGAATACTCTTTATATACCCTACTGCCGTATTGAGATAATACTGTTTGTGCATACATGAAAAAATATTTTTGAGTTCCGCGAATTAAAATTTATGCAATCTATGAGTAATTCGGTATTCAATTTATACATGTTTTAGGTAATTTTATATTTTGATTTCTGCACGTTTCGATTTATACGAATTTCGATTCATGCGAATTTAAATTTATGCGATCGTTGAGTGATTCGGTGTTTGATTTTTGAAAGTTTTCAATAATTCTACTGTTAATTTCTGCAATTTTTGATTTATTTATTTATATGTGTAATTTTATTTTACATGAATTTATGCAGTTCTCAAATTTTATGCTGTTTTTGGTACATTGAACTATACAGTATATTTTCATGAACGACTGTAGATGACAGAATACGTTCAAATCGTAGCACAAACTCACTCACTCACAAGTGAAACTAATACAGTATAAAAAGTATACAAATATTTTTTATCACTTCTAAAAGTCAGTAATAGCTAATCACTCTGTGTATATTATATTATCAACAAGTTTCACTATTGCTAACAAGATATAGTCTACTAGTAAGATAAAAGTTTGTAATAAAGTAGCCTACAATTAAATAATGCTATACAATGCGTGTATTAAAGATACGTATATACAAGATGTTTCCAAAACACCCACTCTATATATATATCTACACCAACTCATCTTGTTTACAGCTTTCTAATTGAAAAAATTAATATTTAATGCCTTGTAAAAAACACATTTAATGCGAGACAACGAACAGAAAGAAGAATCTTTTAAACGTAAATATCTAAAACGAAGATTAAATAAATTATACAAAAAAGAAAATATTTGTGCAAAATAAATAAAATAAAACAAACAATTAAACCAACACAACAACACACGTGTAATTAGACACCGGCACTGTATTTTATTCAATCCAACATAATTAAAAGCTGATGTTTCACATTTGCTTAATGTTTCAAATCGTAACAAAATCCCACTTTAAGTGACTTAAAATACGCTCGTAAACAAATATAATGCACTGAACACATCCGTAAATGATTAATATAAAAGTGTGATATGCAAGCGCATATCTCGCTTTACGAGTAACTGATTTTACCGGTATCGCTACAACGAGACGAAAATTGATATTTGGTACTTGAAGTAGAAACCGTTTGAGGCACATACCTGTATATGGTATACGTTCGAGTTTAGGCTAATTAAAACGATCAAAAGTATATTAATTTTGTGGTTAATGATAAATTATTAAGTGATGTTTTAGTTTAATTTTATTTTTTGCTATCCCTCCCCTGAGAAAAATCTGGCCTAAAAAGAAACAAAATATACAAAGGCATAATAAAAATTTTCGCCGTTAAAAGAAAAGTATCCATTATTTTTTGTGAATATGGGAAATTTTTACATGTAACGTAAAAGTAATGTAACTATCATTGTACGATATTTTAACTTTACAAGCTAATCTTCCCACTTTCGCTTTACGAATAATGGAAACCACCTTGAAACCATTCTACACACTGCATTAAATTCACATTCTAGTTAAAAGTTGATGACGTTTACATTCTAGTTACGTTGGAGGCGAGTAGCTTTAAATTTTGTAAACAACAACAATTCATCATCTTTTTCGGATTAATTCAGAAACTTAAGCATTTTTCACGAGGGCCACATATTTATCGCATGAGTGAAAATAATTGATCAACAAACTCCTGTGTCGTTGTCATTTCCAATTGCACTTCACCCTCACTCAAGCAAAATCTCATCATGCTTGAAAATGCATTGCAAAGTTCCACTTGGTTTAAATGAAATTAAAGAGAGAGAAAAAACAATCCAAACTTTTCCTTACAATCCAAAAAACAATGAAGTTGGAGAAAAACAACCATCATATTATAAAATATTCATTCACCATAGAAACGTCTTAATGATGTTTATAATGAACTACCAAATAGACAATGTTGATAATGACTTCATTAATCAGACAAAATAGCGCGCAACTGTCAAAAGTAAATTAAACGACAGTCAATTTTGACTACATCTTTCTAAATATGACTTGATACCTACAACGCATTGTTTGAACAATTCAACAATGTTATTTTTTAAAAAATAATTTCTGAAATGAATGGAAGCCATAGAATTAGATATCAATAGAAAGATATTGAATTGAGCTTTAATGTAATAGTTTATAGTTTTTATCTAGCTTAAGCGGTTCAAGAGAAAAATCCCTCTTTAAAAATTGGAGACAGTTTTTCAGTCCACCCTGTATAATAAAAGACATATCTTGTTTAAAATCACTTTTGTCAGTCCTATATAAAACACTATAGGAAGGGATGTTTTGATGGATAAAAGTTTTGCGACACCACATGTAAAGAAGAAAAAGAAAAAAGCACTTTTTAATCTAAGCAAGTTTTCACCGACTATACACCTTATTTCACGTTGAAAACTCTATGTAATAAGCTGATTAAAGTGGTGAGAAAAAAAAGCCATTGTGGAGGCTCCATGTGGTCCAATTAACGGTTTTATATTCCTAAAACTCGTCCCTTTTTTCTTTGCTACTTTTCAAAAAATGAGAAAAAACCATTTTAGCCACGCCATTAAAACGATTTTTATCCCCAAAAGCAAAAAAAAAAACTCATTTTTTTTAAAAAGAAAAACGCAAAATAAAACAAAAAAAAAGGATCAGTACATGTTTTTTAATGACATCGTCTTGCCACTCACTAAAATGTAGAAAAAAATGTACATATTAAGTTGTTTTCGATGTTCACCAAAAAAATGTTTTAAATATAACTTCAAAATTAGCCCATTAAAAAGAAATACTACAGATTTAAAAAAAACAAAAACACAAAAAATTGTATTTTATTGTTAAAAAGAAAAAACTTCACCGTATTTCAGCAATAAACTAGGTGAGGTTCAAAACGCAGAAATGTTAAACCACAAATTTGTTTTCGAGCTTAAGTCGATAAAAGTACCGGTACTACAACATATTAACTTGTCAACCTCATCACGTGATTCCTGAGTTCCGATCAGACAAAACCCTTTATTTCGACATTGCACCCTCAACAACATCACGTGATTCGATGATGAAAATCCTATTAAAAATGCAACAATCGTCAAAAAACACCTTACACGCAAGACACTAATCTATTGATTCGGTCCTTCTAAATTAAGAGATGGAAAATAAGATGTGTGTGTGTGTGTGTGTGTGTGTGTGTGTGTGTGTGTGTGTAGGTATGTATGTGTGTGTAATATATTTAAAGGCCTACAGGATGAATCATTTAACATCATAAATCCACAAATCATAAAAACAAAGCATGTGATAAACAAATGTGTCAGACAAACATTATTTGCGTATGAGGGGTCTTTTCAATGGTACCATTTTCATCGACCTTGAAATTAATTTTCAAGGTCATTGCATCGTTACATTGAAAACTATGAATCGTAGCTACCAAGTCATATTTATAAAGTTGTAGCCTGTGGTCCATTTAGTCAAAATTCAGTGTCGTTTTATTTATTTTCAACAACCCGACTGAAACAAAAATAGAAACAATCGAGTCTCTAGAAGCGTGAAGTATACTGTATTGCAGTGTAGTGCAGTTTAATGATATACAATCATGCTATACACGACAACCTTTTCTGAAAGTTTTTAGGGCTTTACTGCTTTTATTTTTCACACACACAGAAAGTTTGTAATATCATTGGCTAGGTGGGTAGAGGCTAGGTGAACCGGAACTGGAAATGCAACAGAGGAAAACAAATAGAGAAAAATAAGGAAGCAAAAGAAGAGAGTTAAAAGAAGGAGAAGAAAACGAAATACGTGTGTGTTCAGTAAACTGCAAAATGAAAAGAGGGGTGGGAATAAGAAAAAAAAGGGGGGGGGGAGAAGAATTGCAATTGGTTCGTTGATTTTTTTACTCATTGCACATTGGGAAGGAAAAAGGAAGGATGTTTCATCGAGTGTACAATTGCACTTTCTTTCGGGAGCAGTTTCGAGTTGTTGCTTTATTTACAAAATGCGAAAAGAAAAAAGTTGTTTTTTTTCTCGTGTGTTTGTTTTTTAGCTTGTTGTGTTTTTTAGTAGACTGTATATTTTAGCAAACAAGCTCCTGTGTGATTTCAAGTTCAACGATTGTGCTGACGTTGAAAGTTTTTCCTGCAATAGCAGAAATTAGCTTTTCTGTAATGCACTGAAAATAAATGTTTCGTTGCCTGCAATACACAACAACGAAAAGCCTCATAGTATTGAAGCTTCAAAGCTTTAAAGTTATGTGAGGACTAAGTTATGCGAAAATTTTTTTCTAAGTAAATTGAAAATCGTATATTTCGAAATACTGTATACAATTAGAAAAATAAAACCAGAAATTTCGATAGTTCATTTGTGGACCAATGCACGAACTTTCACAATAGCAAAAAGTTTTGCATAAAACCACATACACACGAATTTTTCACATATAACTACCATCTACGATAGTTTATTTTGTCACATAATCACGTACGAGGAACTCGCATAAATCATATTTCTACACAAAGGGTTTTTATATACGACACTTTTCTAAAAAAACAACAATACAAATGTACAAATGCTGAAAGATGATTAATAACAGAGTGGTTAATCACCATCTAGTAGTCACCATTTATCAACGAACGAATGGTGAAAACCTAATGAACTCAGTGCCATGATAAATGTCATTGGTTTATTTCCTTTCTTGATTACACTTGGATCGTGATCGATCAAAAATGAAATTAAACTAACAAACTAAATAATTTAATACAAAAACAAACCTATTGAATTTGATTAAAACAAGTAATTTAAATAACTACGTTTTGATAATCTCTTATACAACTTTATAAATACCGAAAAAAACACTTGGTAATATATTGAAATAAGTTAAGTGTTTATTTGGATGGATCGGTTTTATACTCTCAACAATAAATGACTGCTAATGTAATAAGGTACTACACTATAAGTAACCTAGGTATTAAACTATATATTAAAAAAAACAAACATTTATCTTTGTGTACAATAATGTGTGGTGGCTTGAAATGGCTTAAAATGTTGATATATCGTCACTTTCGAGAAAAAATGGACCTTTCGTGTGACAAAATCTCAGAATTGACTGGATTTTGATCCATTTTAATTTGATACAACAAAATGTTCTACGATCTAAACCTATGTTCAAAATTTCAGCTCTGTAGGTCATCGGAAACCTAACAAAAAGAGAGATCAAAGATGTTGAACCACAGCTAACACGATTTTAAGGCCCTACTTTTTTGAAGAGGTCAAAACAAATAAAAACCAACAATGCGTTGTTTATCTATTTCATCAAAAAAACGTACTATATTATAACGATTCTGATGTAATAAAAAAAAAGACAAGACGTGTTTCAAAACAAAACTATCGATAGTTGTGTCATATAAGAAAATCGTTTTCTCAACATCAGTTTAGAGAAAAAAAGTAAATGGCTAGGATTTGCAGACACC
The DNA here is from genome assembly GCA_034695005.1 of Cryptops parisi. Classification (NCBI taxonomy): domain Eukaryota; kingdom Metazoa; phylum Arthropoda; class Chilopoda; order Scolopendromorpha; family Cryptopidae; genus Cryptops; species Cryptops parisi. The sequence goes on from JAQIWH010003922.1 coordinate 11,936, forward strand.
ACGATTTCGTTTTGTTCTCCATTTTCTAAGAAAAATGGTCTTTCTAGACACCAAAAAAAATCAACGAGTAAAAAAAAAATAAAATAAAAAATAAAATGTAGAAAAAAAAAGAGACATCCTAAGAAAACAAAAGAGCACCGGTGGAGGATTGAAGTAAATGACGAGGCGATTTTTCACAAACATAAGAAAAAAACATTTTTCATACAAAGAAACATGTGGCATTTTTTGCAGTGATTAATGATAAAGTAAAAATATGTTTGTAATAAAAAGAAACCAGGTATAAAAAACATTAAATTAAAAAAAAAGTGATCTTGTTATTAATATACTGTTACTGTATAGAATTTTAAGAGTTTTCGAATTTTGGTCTCAAAGGTTGAATTCCCATTACGAGCAGGGTCACGTTGTTGATCAACTTGAAAGTCAATTTGAAATAGATTCTCGATCAAGTGCTCATTTGAAATGCACGCGAAAGAAATTTTATTTTTTTTTTGAATTAAATTAATATCAAATTATTATGCTAAAGGGAGTATTAGCTAGTAGTTCTGTGAACAGGAGACTTCACTCGGTTAGCATTCAAAGTAAAATGAATCAATTTTTGAAAATAAGTAAATACAGTAAATATTAAATAAAGTGTGATTGCCACCAAAATTTAATCAGTTGTGTAGGGACCCTTACTGGATAACTCAAGTTTGAAGTGAACCGTTCGCAAGTATTTGCAGTACAAAATAACAGATCGATAGACAAATGTTATTTTGTCTTACTTCTCAAAACATGGACATCTAGTCAATAATATAATAAATAATATATAGTAAAAATTAGCTGTAATGTATAACAAATTTAAAGCTAATAAAAACTCCAATTCGTTGCCACTTTTGCAAAACTGAAAGCAGAACGCTTCAGTAGAATACTTTTTTTGCAATACATGTATCCTACTGCAGTAAATTGTCTTTATAACGAAGAAAAAACAAAAAGTTTTTATATTGGGTTGAAACACCAGCCTATTTGGTTATACGAATATTGGAACCTAACTATTCCAAAAATTTGGTGAATTTCAAATGAAATTTAGAGGTCTCCAACGTTTTCAGGTACCAGAGTTGGAAACGTTGGTTTCACACATAAAAAGGAAATCAACAAAATTTGAATAGGGGTACCATCATATTTGATTTCAATATTTAAAAAAATAATATTTCTCAAATATGGACCATTTTAGATAACATTTTGAGGTTGCTTTCATAGTTTGAAAGATTGGTTTGAAACATGAGTAGCATTAACATGCAAATTTTCAGATCTTGGTAACGACTCTTAAATATTGTTCAAAACTAACCTAATTTTCAACAAAATTATTTTTTTCCACAGAGAACAAATTCAGAACGTGTCCCATCCATTGTTTACAAAACTTAAAAATAAGGACTACCCTTATGGACTGTACTGCGATTGAAACTACGTAGCTTTCCTGTAATACAATGAAACTGTTCGTCTTCTGTATAAGATAAACGTTCCTGCCACACACAAATTAACTTTCCTGTAATACCTGTACTGCATTAAAAACGATGTTTTGGCAATAAAAAACAAACAGACTAAACAGGTTTCATCTCATCATGAACTATTCGCTATGTTTTGCAGAACATAGCATGATAAACGGGTTTTTCGCACTGAGAGCAACACGATTTGAAAAAAAAATTTCAAATCAAACTATTTGAACTGAATTCGCTATGTTTTGCAGAATAAGCATGTAACCGTGTTTTTCAATAAAAATCGCACAATAAAGTCGGGTTTCCTGAAAAAAACATAAGCAACTTGTAGCAATCACAATTCTTGCTAAACAACCAAAACGTTTTTCTGCAGTGAATACTTTGCCAGTATACGGTAGAATCCCTATATTCGTCATTAATCAGTTCCAAAAAAAAAAAACAAATACTGAATCTGACAAATATAAAATCAACTGCTTGGTGAAAATACTTTGTGAATCCACTCCAGTCTTGTTACCCAAGCCTATTTATTGTTAATATACCACATCATGTTTAGTTCATTTTTTAAATATTTTATGATATTGTTCTTTTTAAAAATTGACTTTTCGTGACCTTGTCTGTGACTAGGAGTTTGGTGAAAAATATTGGATTTTTGAACGAATATCGAGCATTATTCTACCGAAAAGATGTGACAAATATTAAATATGACGAATATTTAATATTCGTAATATAGAGATTCTACAATACTAGGCAAATACAAGGCCAATACAAATATTGGCCAATACTAGGCCAATACAAGGCAAATATAGAGATTCTACTGTACTTTGATGTACTTATCTCTATAAAGATGCAATTCAAATAGCTTTTTTGCACCTCATACTGTATAACACCATCGCCACCAAACCGTTGTCCACAACAACAATCTTTGTATCTAGTAGAAACGTTTGTTTGTTTGTTATAAACTTCTATAGTTTTTATTCCATAGTACTAAAATTTCGTATGCCGTCAAATATAATTTACAGCTAAGTCTTAGGCTATTGTCAGTGTTAGAATTTGTATTAAAAAACTAACAAATCCGTCCTATGTGAAAGTTTTCTCTCATATTTCATGATCTATTATTATGTTTGCACTGACCTTGTAAGGAGCGGTTACAAATTAATCAAGCAAGACGAAACTGTTTACTCGGGTTGATGTAGTTATGTATTTGAAGACACTAACACAACATAGACACTATACGAGACGCCATTTCCGGGCAACGCCGGAAGCTGTAGCTTACGTTAACCTATCGAGCAAAGCATCAAATAGTAACACAATGTCGTACACTAATGTCTTCCTATTATATACTGTAATACTGTTTCAAATTATATCCTACATCAACTTTTTTTCATCTGTATTGTTTTTACAAGCCGTATCAACATTCTGTAAACACAGAGTTCAGCACTAGTCGTACTTCAACAAAAAACAACAAGAAAAAAATAGCTTGAGGGGCATCAATAGCTGTTAATTTCCGGTAGTTGTGAAATAAATATATATATAAAAACAACTTTCCGGAAGAATCGCGTTACCAAGGTTTGTGTTATATTTATATACAGAATGAGAATGGAAGTATCTTTGCACCCTATTTTGCACCAACTAACATTATGGTTCACTCCCCAGGCACCCATTCCTCCCGAAAAAAAATGGGTAAGTGATAAGGTTTGCCTGCTAGCTTTACTCCACTGGGTACTTTCCGCTCCAAAGAGTTAAAAAATGCTATTACACACCCACCCTTTAAACGTAACCCCTACTATCTACTACCTAACACGTTATCAGTTGCCGTTTTGGTTCAGGTTTTTTTTTAGAAGAAAAAATTGATCACCCCAATGAAAAAAAGATGGATCTAAAACATTCCGACCAAAAAAAAAATGTATAGAGTCTACGATAAATATTTTTATTTGAATTGGTAATTTTGAATGCGATTTTAATACTGATATAAAGTACTTCATACTGTCGTTACACTGCAATACAACTGTATACTGTATAGATAAGCATACTGTATAGTTGAAACATACAATAATAATTTCGTATTCCTCTGAACAACAATATAACAAGTACATTAAAAATTATTTTTATGCATACGCTTTATATAGTTTCGGTTTATGTGAATTTACATTTATGCAACTTTTGAGAAATTCGATATTTGATTAGGCGATTTTTGAGTTATTCCAATTTCCATTTCAGAAAATTTGAGATTCATGCGAATTTTAATTTAAGCGACTTTTTATTTATCAAAATCTAGATTAATGCGATCTTTTGAGTGATCTGATATTCGATTCATGCTAGTTTTGAGTTATTCCATTTTCGATTTCAGAAAATTTGAGATTTATGCGAATTTTGAATTAAGCGACTTTCTATTTATCAAAATATAGATTAATGCAATCTTTTGAGTAATGTGATATTCGATTTATGCGAGACTCGAGTAATTCCATTTCCGATTTGTGTAATTTTAGATTTGATTTTGTACGTTTTTTGTTATATTGGATTACACAGTATATTATCCTAAACACCTGTAGATGGTAGTGCACTTTCAATTCCCAGCCCGTCATTTTGACGGGGTGTATACTAGTACGTACATAAATACATGTTATAGTATGTATGTACACATACATATTCGAGTTTAATCGAATTTCATGAGAGAACAAAAAATACTATAATTCACGACTTGTCAATTGCGAATCTACTAGACCGTAAACATAAAAAGAACCCCTTGACATTCATAAGCTGGGTGAACTTATCCAAACATTTTATTTTATCACAAAATGGGGGTAGTGTTTGTTCGGATGGAAAAAACAATATTTTTGGGATCAAACAAAATGACAACTGACGTGCAAAACATAACATTTGCACCCCTTTCTGACATTTGTTTCTAACCATTTATCCCTGTTCATAAAAATTTTTTTTTTGGTTTCTTTATTTTATGAAAGAATGCGTGACATCTTCGAAAATGTGGTAATCATATTGCTTTTTATTTTGATTTTTTGAAAAGTATTTTTTCATATAAAAAGAACTTCGGAAACGTGGAACAAAATGGTTGTAAAATCTATCGGAAAACGTTTGAACATGTTGACAAAATAAGTCTGAACAAGTTGTTGACGACATGAGCGTAGTCAGTGTTTTTAATACAAACATCGCAGTTGGCACCAACGAAATCGATTAGATATGTATAATATGTAAAAAATTATGTATTAAATGTGGTTAAACAAAAGAATTAAATATACAAAGTCTATACATGATGAACCAAAAAATACGGTCACCACTTTTCAATGAGTTAATTTTCATGAACCGCTTAAGCCTGATGAAAACTAAAACGATTATATGAAAGCTCAATTCAATAACTTTCCAGTGATATACTGTATAATTCTATGCTATAGTTTAGTTACAATGGCCGAGCAAAACAAAAGTAATCTTGAAAAGTCGCGCGGTCCACCCTGTATCTGAAGCATCGTACTGATACTGATCGGACTGTACAGAGAACAGATTTTACTTAATGAAAATTTTAATTCAGACAAAGGTCATAACTTTATTTAGAACCACCCCAATGTTTGGTACCGTAGCAAACTTTGTGACGCACAGTAAACACGTTTAGGATTCGTTCGTTTCGAAAAACGTTTTATATAATAAATAATCACAGAATCCAACGGAAGATTTTTTTGTTCGTAGCAGTAGTCTGAAATTGCTTGGTGGTGTGTAAGTTTAACTGCAGTTTTAATACAGTAATTATATGGTAGGTTACCTTCAATCATCGAATCTAAATCTAAGATTTTAGTTGTATTGGACAATTAGTTAATATTTTGTTTATAAACAAGTACTGAGTAGGTAGACTAATTTACACTCAACAAAGTAGAAACGAGAAAATGTCAAAATGTCGTAAGATAGATCGTTAGACGTAAGTCGAACTACTGTCAAATCATATACAGTTACTGTATAACCACGTATCGGTGAAACCGCGTATCTATCGAGTATCCATATCAGTCGAGAACTTGGTGTTTGTTTTCTAAGAATCTCAGCTTTTGTAATCCAATTTGAACAAATAATCCGATTACAGGCAAAATAATAAAAAAAAATTCTCGTGCTAAAAAAATAAATTAAAAGCTGCAGCTATTTCACCTATGATTGCACAGTCGGTCTTTTGCTTGAAACAGATTCATGTTTCCACAAAGAAGAGATACGGCGGTAAATTATTGTGCAAAGTTGATTAACGAGAGCCAACAAAAAATTGTTGTCCTAACCCCCAAGGTCCTCGTATATGCGTGCGGCAAATCCCAATATATACATACAAATACAGTAATATATTACAGGGTGAAGCATTTAACGTGAGACATCCAAATATTATGAAAACAAAGATGGTGACGAATAAATGTGTAAGACAAACATGGTTTGTATATGAGGATTCTTTTCGATTGATGCTATTTTCAGTAAACTTAAAATTTATTTTTAGAGAAATTATACTGTTACATCGTAAACTATGAGTCGCAGCCACAAAGTCATATTTCGAAAGTTGTAGAAAGTTGTCCATTTAGTCAGAATTCAGTGTCATTTCGTTTATTTACTAACAATGCAATTGAAATAAAAATGTGACTGATTATCGGGCAGGAAGCTGCTACAACAGCTTTTCTGCGATTTATTCAAACTATTCGAAAAAGAGATTTTAGTTGTTTGACAACTTTAAATTCGTACGGTATTTAAATTAAATTAACCCATACAAACAACTAAAATGTCTTTTCTGCATAATTTGAATGACCGGCAAAAAAGCTCCCCTGCCTTATAATCAGTATTAACGTTAATATCTTTATTTCGGTTGGATTCTTATAAACAAAAAAGACGATGGGCAAATTATTCACAACTTTATTTTTTTATTATTATTTTTATTATTTTAAACAGTCCTCAAGGACCAACTTCATGCACCATGAATAATAAAACTATACAATCATATGAAAATAAAATT
>JAQIWH010003923.1:0-18382 GCA_034695005.1 Cryptops parisi
AATCAGCCCATTCATTAAAAACCAAGGTGTGATTCGTCAATTGATTTTTCTAAGCAGAAAATGTCTTATAAATTTGCTTAACTGTTATAATATTGAAAAAATCAAAAAAATCCAATAAAAAAAATATCTGATTTTTTTGATTTTTTAAAAAAAATCATGATTATTTCCAACCCTGCCTACGGTATGTTGGTATGATCTGATACCTCACAGTTCAGGATTCGCCACCTTTCTGTGGCTAATATTCTACGTTGTTTATTTGGATGGTCGCGTTTTGTTTCCGTTTCGATAAAATGAAAACCACTCCGAATTTTAACCCTTAAAAAACTTATTAGATACTACCGCCTCAAAGAAATTCCCAGATTTATCAACAACTCAGATCATCCGTTAAACAGTCATGAAAGCGACTATGATAATAACCGTCGCACTATTACTGCCTTTAAGTTCAATACTCCTTCTGTTTTATTTAGTTTATTAAGTAAATAACCGTATAATATGTACCAAGAATGAAATTCTCTTCCACTAAGAATAAGAAAACTTAGATTTTTTCTGATGTTAATCATTTTAATTATAAACATTGTGATAGACAGTTATTTTTCGGTTTGTCAACGTTTTGTAATTTTTTCTTGTCCGTTTTTCCTGGGTTTTTGTGTGTTTATTTTTGTTTTGTATTGATTCCTTGAATCGTTAATAAAAGAATATCAATTACTATCTTACCTTTGTGTTCACTGATGCAGAACTTGAAAACAAAATGTGAAAGACCACCACATCTCGAATGACAAGTATCAGGAAATTAGTTAACATCTCCGGATCAGATTCCAATCGGAATTTAAATTGCCTTAGATTTAAACAAAAATACACGAGGAGGGTCATGATCCACAAGAACACAAGAAACGAGTAACTGACATTTTGATCATTGACTTGATTACACAGCTTTTCGTACTGTTTACGAACACTGGACACCGCGACGTAGCCATGATGTTTGTCACGAAGAAACTTCTCTCTGGCCATTTTGAATCTTAAGCTCAGCAAGTGAAACCAAAAAGCGCTGTTGATGATTATAATAGCAAGGACGTTGAAAGACAGAAATCTTCCTACGTAGAAAATCAACACTATTGCCACAGTAACGAAATAGTTTTCTTCCTTTGCTGGCAGTCTGAATACTTTGGTGATAACTGTTTTCAAATATGGACTGTCGTTAAAAATAAGTTCATGACAGGTAATTACAGTGCCGGCAGTGTTAATAAGGAACACCGAAACGATGTAAAACCACATTTTATAAATTATGCGATGAATATCTTGATTCCCTCTGTGTTGAGTAAAGAAATGCAACAATTCACATTGCGTTTTCTGTATTTCATTTCTTTTAGCGATAACGATGGCCAAGGTCAAAACTGCCACTACTCGATACACAGTAGATGAGATGGCAAATGTGATCAAGTCAAAACTGTTTAATTCTAACAGTTGGTTTATCGACACAAATAGTTGATGGGCCAGTGAAACAGTATGGAATATAAACTGTAAAAACATGCAGAAAGTCAACTTTTTGAAATTGATCCCATGTATCCATAAGAAATTGTGAAGTGATTTGAGAAAACAGTTGACTGTGGCCTCAGTATGTTCATCTGTTACTCGTGGAAAACGACATTTTTGAGCCCACCTTGCCATTGTGAATTACGTTGAATTGTGTTGTTTGTTTGTTCAGAATATTATGAGAACCCATCAATTTCTACAAAATTGATTTTGTATAATTTTGCTAATGGTTATGTTGTTGATCAGTTAGGACGTATATGATATTGCTGTTTCAATATTTTGTAAACATTCATTATAGTAAATCCAATATCAAATTAGTGGCCTTTTTTAAGTGCAGTAGCGATGATTCATAGATCTACTGTAGATACAATTATGGTATTAACCATGGTTACTGGCTTAAACGCTGAAATGCAGTATATCTACCTTGAACAAGTCGTACAGAAGAAAGTGACTTAGCGATGACTTGGTTTTTATTTTTGATAGAAAATAAATTAAACGTTTATGATACTGCTATTTTAATGTTTTATAATCTTAAAGTTAAAGTTTGATGAAGTTCACTGATGGTCAATTTTAAATTAAGTGTACTTGCTTAATTTGATCAGTATTTATGAAGTGATCTATAGATCTCATAAATCGTGTACTGTAATAGGGTCGTGTTGAACCATAGTTAACTAAAAGTTATTCACTTTTTTCAATTTCTGAAAAAAAGTAATGTGATATAAAGAGGGCACTAAGTCATGTAGGCATAGACTTCTAAGGGTTGTCTTAAACGATAAGACATTTGTCCAACACTGTTATACAACAGTGTCGTTCAATAGCCTCAGGGCACGTTGGACCCTGTTGGACAGACAGAAATTGGGCATTTCATCCAACCAAAAAAAGATTTCATGTCGATGTTCTTGTTCCTCGAAATTTTTATCCGTCGAATATAGAGAACAATGTCAACAAAGCACAAGTAAATTTCTGAGATTTAACAATTAACAGAATTACATCACTAGAATACGTCACTCGTGACGTCATCCACAAGTTTCATACCGGCTTAACCAAAGACATTAACGTTTGAGGTGGAATTAGTTGAGGTGGTCTTAACGTTTGAGGTGACCAGTTGAAACAACAAAATGTTGTACAAAAGTGCTGGACAAATGTTTTATCGTTTGAGACAGGCCTAAGAATTATATTGCTAGACTAATTAGAAACAATTACACGGCACAATGAACCAATCGGAAAACATGCACAACCCTAAAGACAAACTAAAACTAAAATCATCAAATTTTCTCAAATTGAAATTTTTTGACTTTCCGGACAATTCAATTTATTATGTTTATAAATCCATTTATTAAGTAATATGCAGTATTCTATAGTGCAATATATTTATTATTATCTAACACGCACTTAGAATAAAACAACGAAAACAATTACGTAGTAGGCTTACAATGTGAACTATGATTAAAAAGTAACTTCTTCCAACAACATAAGAACAACTTTTGATGCAATTATGGTAAACACATGTTAACGTAGTTTTTCTAATGTAAAAGGGAAAGTTATTCCATGTCTGTAATTGCTTGTAGGTAAATTTATCGACAGTCGAAATAGAGAAAGGATTTGGAGTTTGTGAAGTAAAACGATAAGTAGCAGTAGTGTCTACGATATATTGATTGAGAAAATGTAGTGGATGGACATGATAACGAAGGCCATAACTTATTTGTAAAAGTCAATAATGAGTTATCATCTGGGAGATTTTTAAAAGTTTACGAGTTCGAAGAAAATTGATTATGGATTGGTATCTGGTAAGACTAAACAGTATTCTAATTTGACAAATATATGCGGTTTGAAGGCGACGTGCGCATCACCCCAATGGAGATGCCATAAATTATGATGAAATTGACTTCTTGAATCTTCATGAGGTTCTCGAGAAGGCCTGGGAATTTGCCCAACAAGTCTACATCTCGTTTGTAGACTTAGAGAAGGCTTATGAACGCGTTGATCGTGACCTGCATTGGTATTTTGTAGGTATTTGGTTTTGAGAGGCGCACCAAGACCTGCTTTGGGATGTTCTCAAGGGGTACAAGGTAGATGACCAACTTGTTGGTGCTATCTGATCTTTGTACACCGAGAGAAGGGTTGCGTTCGGATAAGCGGGCGCAGAACACAGCCGTTCGCCGTGGGCGCTGGACTCCACCAGGGTTGCGTACTGTCAGTCTGTTACCTCTCTTGTTCATTATTTACATGGACAGGAGTCTCGGCAAGTGCCACGATTGGGGATGTCAGTGTGAGCCACCTGCTGTTTGCAGATGATCTCGTAATACTGGCATCCTCGCCTTCTGACCTTCAGCACGCACTGAACAGATTTGCCTCCAATCGTTTTCAGTTTAATTCAATTCAATTCTGGAATAACATTTCCGTTTCTTTGAGGAAAATGTTCTTTTTTATGTTCCGATCTCTCTAGTTGCATGGTTACGTGTCATCATTTTAAGACGAAGTGTTTAACAATATTTTGCAAGGAAAACTTGATCTGTAATGTTTTGTTTTTTCTGTATGTTTGTTTTCTTGAGATGCCAAATAAAAGAATTTTAAGATATTATCGGGATTTTCTTACACTTTAACTTCAGTAACCACGTATAGGGAACATATGAAACAATGCCGCCGATATTTCGAGAACCATGACACTTTGCATAACACGCTGACGATTGTTTTATTTATTATTTAACTTTTGAATATTCCACTTCACGAATCCATCGGTACCAACTGCAGTTTATACTTGGTTGTCAAAAAATAATGACAGAACGCTAAAAAAAATAGTTAAAATGCCTCGGATTAGTCACAAAGTGAATTATGCACAAACGTAGCATGCACAAAAGTACTTATTTTGAATACTTATTTTTTTTTTGTCGTTTCTTTATCACCTTTCAAGATTGACATCGATGTACAAAACGCTGTATAACTTGACACAAACAAATATTTTTTATGAATTTTAAATAAAATTTTACTTGCAGTTTAGCGCTAAACTTTTGTTACTGCTTTTTACGAAGTTATTAAAATAACAACTTTGTAAAAAGCAGATTGTCATACACTAAAAACGTGATTATCCGAAATTTCGGTTATCCGAATTTATTTTTATTTATTTTATTTTTTATTTTTTATACTGCGGTCTAACGACCATTTGTACAAGAGTAAATTATCTCTAAAAACTATAAGTAAAGAATATGATTATACAATTTTTTATCAAACAATTTAAAAATAGTTAGTTCAGGGGGGTGAACAATTGAGGCAAATTTCCTCAGCCTATATGGTAATTCGTTCCATTTTAAATATACGTTATATGGGTATCTCTGGGTAACCTTATTTTGACCGTGGTCATTATAGTGGAATTTATGACTATTTTCTGATCTTTTGTAGATGATATTATCAAACTGATTAATGTGGTGGTGCAACGGATGGCTTGTATTGGTAATAAGGCGGGGTACCTCCTTTAACCAGTGGAATTGTATCAATTGATCGAAGTTAAGAATCTTTAACTGTCGACATCTTACCGAGATAGAGGCCTTTCTAGGAATCTTGAATAACACTCTAATAATATTATTGACAGCAACCTTCAATCTACTTCGACGAAAGCCAATAGCATCGGCCCACAAGAGTATCCCATAGGACAAGACAGGAATAATTTTGAACTTAAACAAGGTGATTTTTTCATTGGTGGTAAGAACCGACCGTAATCTTTTAAATAAAAAGATATTACGGTTCAATTTTTTAATGAGGCTATCGATGTACGGGGCAAAAGAAAGGGATTCATCAAATATAACACCAAAAATATTCATTATGTCCTTATGAGCCTTCCCACCGTCAAAGTTGATGATAGCAGTTTTTATAAGATTTAGCCTCATCCTTCTAGCTGTATACCACTCTGTGATCTTCTCAAGGTCCTTTTGGATCAACCAGCTGGCAATGTGGCTTTCGTAACGAGGATATTCTAAAATCAGGAAGTTATTGTCTACGTAATTTATGAGGACTGAACTGAGTTGTAAATTGAACAGTTCATTTGAAACTACTGCAAATAACAGGGAGGCACACGAGGTGCCTAGTACCACCCCCGACAAAGAAGCACGTTTGGTATCAATTTGGTGCTCAATTTGAAAATATCTTTCTGTAAGGTAGCTATGGATCAACCGAACCATTGAGTAAGATACTCCTAGACTCACCAATTGGCTAATAATAGCGTATCGTGGGATGGTGTCATATGCCTTCTGGACATCCGTGGACAGGACAAGAATGCTATGTCCACGTAATCTTGCATCCAAAATCAAAGCGTAAATTTTTTGTATAACAAAAAAGGCAGGTTTGCCCGGGATCACCCCGTACGCGTTAGTCGGTGTCGTATTCGCCACAATGTGTTTAAGTTCGTCAAATAAAAATTTATCTACAAATTTCGCAAAAACAGGAAGCAATCGGTCTAAAGGAAATCATACTAGGAACCGAACCCGGTCGTTAAGTGCGGAGAGAGTGTATTTCCTACTGAAGAGCACTCTCAAAAGTCACGTTTATATGCAAAGTCTGTGGTTGAATAAATAAAAAAACTGTATTCTGAAAATTGGTGTTTTTGGACTTAAAACGATTTGGAAATAAACTCTTCAATTTGTAGTTCCATTGAATCTCATTAAAGAATGGGCTTTTCCGCTGTATAAATGTGCGCTGCTTAGAAACAACAATTAGACTGGGCATTCGTGTCATTCCTATTGGGTTGCTTGGTTCATTTACGAGTACTCAATTAACCTAAATTTATAATTATAAATAATTAAAAGCCCTTAATTTTGATATATTTTTTTTTGCGCTAAACTGATACATTTTTAGCTAAATTTAACAACCTGACATTCACGTTGTTATGGTGAACCACGTGTTTCAGGGGGTTCATGTGGGAATGTGTAATGCACATATAACTTATATCTCTTCAACTAAAATAATTTTTTAACAGTGATATTGCTATTGTGAAACTTTTTAACTTTTTATTTTTGAAACAACAACGTGGAATCGTGCTATTGTTAATATAATAGTATCGCAGTTTAGTCGGAAGGTGATATTGCATTTCTCGAGTTTTCTGGTGTCATAACTATGAAGTTATCAAAAAAGTGAAACCTACAATTAAAACTTCAAAAAATTCTTTTTTATTTTGGTGTTTTTAGGATTTTGATGCAATTTTATTTAGTATTGCACCAAAATAATGGAAACATCCTAAAAACATTGCTGACTGTTATTGTAGTAATATGAGATTTGCACGACAGAATATAAATATTTTTTATTTGAAATTATTTCGAACCAAAATGAATTCTATAGTACAAGAACAGTACAACAATATAATACACACAAATACATAACTAAAGCGATATACAGTATGATATTGAATACTTGCTTTTTTATGTTAATAACTACATGGACCAACATGATTGTTTAGAACTATGACGGACAGTTGACCATTTTGAACACTAAAATCGTTTATCATTTTCGACAATTAACATTGTTTTTAGAACAGTTTTTATTCACTATTTCAACTATTTTTTAGAAGATTTTGTTTTCTAGGGTTTTTTTTAAAAACTATTCTATAGTAAATAACGAAAAAATGTAATAATGCTGTTATATAAGTACACATATGTAAATTGGTTAAATGAATACAATACTAAGTTTGATAAAGAATGACGAGATACGTGAGTAATGCTCCAGTTATCTGAAATTATAAATAAAAATAGTATTAACCAACCTTGGAATCTTTGTGTATACAGTATACAGGGTGACTCAATAGTACGGTTCAATGGTAATACTCGATTGGAATCATGAAATGACAATGCATACTGACTAAACGGAACACTGTCTACAACTTTCTAAATATGATTAGGTGGCTACGACTCAATGTCCAATGTAACAATGCGATTTCGTTGAAATTTTATTTCAAGGTCAATGCAAAAACCCATTGTAAAGAGCCCTATAAAGGTGCTAATATATTCAAAAATCAAATTTTTCATTGTAATAAGTTTTTCAATATTATATGAAAATTACTATAAAGCGGTATTTTTTCACTCACCCTGTATTTTACAGGTATACCCCACTATAACGGCGGGTTAAGAAGGGACCACCGCCGTAGATCGATAAGCGTCATAGTTTGAATCACGACCTTTTTCAACTAATTAACGTCTTGTCAGTTCACATGAAAGCCCAAAAATGTGTGTTGATGGTGAAAAGTTGGATGAAAGAGATTAGAACTAGGTTTTGTCCTGACCTGTTTAACACTGTCCAGATAAGTACTTGGAGTTTAACTAGGGCACCGACTGGCCCTACGGTGTGTCATTTGGCCCTCGGACTTTATTGAAATCAGGAAATACAGAAATTATAATGCCGTGAAGATGATGAAGATGGAATAGAGTTTTCGAAACGGGAGAACCCCTGCCCTAGTGGTGTCAGACCCAAACTGAATCGACATATCACGAGTGGAAGGTGAACCTGGGCCACTGTCGCCAAAGGTGGATGCTCCGACCACCAGGCCATTACGCGGCCTAACACCGTCCAGTTACCGTCGAAGATTGTGGTGGCAGTAATACATGTGGTGGTTAGTAGCAATTTTTATAACTACACATCGATTTTTGTCGACAAAATATCGATTATTGCCGTTATAGGGAAGCGCTTTAGATCGGGGTAAATCTGCACGCGGTGAATTATATATTAATTTATAAATGAAATCATTACCGATACGATTAGGTTTCTTTTGACGTAGAACATTCCCCAGGCAGAGATTCCAATATCGAAATTAAAGAGATGTTGAGAGACAAGTAGTTCGAACTGGTAGGAGTTACTTTCCGTCTGAGTGAGATTTATTAAATCATTAAATGGACATTATTATTGTATTACACTTTATAAATTCATCATGATAATACCTCCGTATTAACTGCAAGGGTTGATTTAGCTATTGTTTCGATCAATTCAGAAGCCTATGAAATAACAAATACAATTCAGTGTCAATCTAAAAACAAAATTGAAGGTTTTGCCCAGAATAACGTTGCATGAACCAATCTTAGTTTTGAGTAAATGACAAAAGACGTATTCAGCAACACTTTATCATATACCATGCCCAATGTCGAAGAAAAATACAGTATATGTTTTAGATAGTTATGCGTTTGTCTGTTGGCGGCACTACAAGGTAGCTAGGTGTATATACGAGGTACGTTTTTCCATAATAATTTCAATATTGAATTTTTGGCGCTTGAAATATTTTGGGCAAGCCTTCAATTGTTTCGTGCATGGAATGTAGTTAAATACTTTATTAATTTTAATTTAAAACTGGTTTGTTATTATTATTGTCTTAATAGAACCCACTGATTTTTTGTTCAAAAATCCGTTTGGAACTTTACTTAAATCACTGAGTGAAAATAAAATGATTTAACTTGAAACTATTCAACAACGTTTATGAATGTTGAACTTTTTTTTTTTTGAAAAGTGTTCACTCAGCATTTTACAACCAATTGAAAACACTGGCAATATTTAACGAAACACAATAAAACAATTGTTTATATAATAAAATAAAATTTATAATCTAAATGCTCTTACCTCTGTGTTCACCGATGAACTGCTTGAGAATAAAATGTGAAAAATCAACATGTTTTGAATGGCATATACCAGGAAATTGATAAACAGCACTGGATTAGCAGATGATATTCGAAATTTAAACTGCCTCAGATTTAAACACAAGTAAACAAGGAGTGTTGAAATCCACATAAACACCACAAATGTATAATTTTCATTTTGATCATTAACTTGATTACATAGTTGTTCGTATTCTTTGCGAACATTGGCCAACGCGACGTAGCCTTGATGTTTGTCACGTAGAAACTTCCGTTTGGCCATCTTGAATCTTAAACTGAGTAATTGAAACCAAAAAGCACTATTGATAATTATGATGGCGAGGACATTGTATGAGAAAAACCTTCCTAGGTAAAATATTATTAATATCGGCACGGTGACGAAATAGTTATCCTTCTTCGCGGGTAGTCGGAATACTTTAGTGATGAGTGTATTTCCGTATGGACTGTCACGAACAATTAGACCCAAACAGGTAGTTATGTTGCCGATAACATTAACAAAGAAAACCGAAACTATGTAAAACCACATTTTATGAGTTAAGCGATAAATGTCGTCATCTCGTTTATATTGGGTAAAGCATTGTAGCAATTCACATTGCGCATTGTGTATTCCATTTCTTTTAGCAAAACTGATAGCCACAGTCAAAAGTGTTATCACTCGATAGAGAATGGCGGCGATGGAATATGTGATCGTGTCGACATTGTATAACTGTATCAGCTGGTTTATCGAGAGAAATAATTGAAAGACTAGCAAAACAGTATGAAGTATAAACTGTAAAAACGTGCGGGTAGCTGACATGTTTCTGAAATCGATGCCATGTATCCATAACAAATTGTGAAGTGATTTTAGAAAAAAGTCGACTGGCGCATCAGTACGTTCATCTGTCACTTGTTGAAAATATTTTTGTGCCCACCTTGCCATTGTGGATTGTTCTGCGTTCAGAATATTAAGAAGTAACGAATTAATACTAAAGAATCACAATTTTTCTAATGTTTAGGTCGTTAATCGATTGTAAAGTAATATACCGGTAATAGTCTTGTTTTAATGTTTTGTAAACGTTAAGAATTGAAAATCTATTATCTCATTAGGGCTCTTCATCTTTTGTGTAGTAGTGATGTTTATAGATCTAGATACACTAATATTGACCATGGTTACATTAGTAGGTAGTACGTATCTTAACAAGTCGTATAACAAATGACATAGGGGCGGTGACATAGTAGAATATACTTGATGGGATATAAATTAATCTTCTTAGGAGATAATAAATTTCAGTATGAAAAGTGTAAAACACAGAAAGTTAAAGGTAAGTAGGTACTTGGAGTTTGACGAGGGCACCGACTTGCTTTACAGCTGTCATTTGGCCCTCAGACTTTATTGAAATTAGAAATATAGAAATGATGATGAGATAAGGATGATTAACATGAAACAGGGTTTTATGATGCAGGAGGAAACGGAAAAACCCCGAGAAAACGTGCCCCCGTGGTGTCAAATCTCCGTGAGATACGCACATTTGTATTGCATATTCTGCGAAACAAAGCGAATTCAGTTCAAATGGTTTATTTTTAAAAAAAATTGATCGAATCATGTAGATCTCAGTGCGAAAAGTGGATTTACATGGCATGACTTTAAACTGAATACACATGGCACGAGTGAGAGGCGAACCCGGGCCACTGCCGTCATTGGTGAACGCTCTGATCATCAAGTCTGAAAGCTCTCGCGTCGCCCCATAAAGCAATTCCATATATCAAGACAAATACAATCTTTGCTATAAAGAATATTTTTTCCCGATTAGTAAGCAAATTTTTTAAGCGCTTTACAATAAATATATTCTTACGCAATTTTGTGATTAACATTTCGACAAGACGTATTTATTTCGACAAAATATCATGAAAAAGTTTATTATTTAAGTTATATAACATAAAATTTTTCTAATCAAATGATAACAATGAAATTAACAATCAAAAACTGAATATCTAAGAAAAGCTGAATATCCATGAAAGAAATGAATAACTATGAAAAACTGAATATCTATGAAAAAACTGAATATTTATTAAAAAGTGAGCCAAGATACAGAGTGTATCTGAATGGTTTGTACAGGCTTTGGAAATAACATCTAGGGACATAAAGAAACAAAACATGTCCCATGAACATGAAATCGAAAACGCTTGCTTCTGAAGTTAAGACGGTTGAAGTTTGTCTGCAGTGGGAACAACAATGCTTGTAAGCCTTTTTTAAACTCAGTCATTTTTTTTTCAATTATTGACTGTTGTAAAAATAATAACACCTGTTCGGACGATGCCTGAGAAACATGACTGGTTGTGGCATTTGGCTTGTAGTGTTATGCTATCTCTTTTGCTCATAAAAACCAAATAACTCATCGTACGTTCTTCTTCTTTGGTATGGTCTATTCACACAGTGAAGTATCGATTGTTGAACTGCCTAGTTAAAAAATAGTAGAACCAAGGAAATAGAAGTTAAACTTCCATCTTTATGGTGAAACTACTGCTTTATATCAGGGGTCCACCTTACCACTAAGATCTGATTTCGTGTCCCCAAAGAGTTATCTCTGCGTGTAGTACGACGGTGTAATTAAATAGGGAACCTTACTGTCAAAACTTTCCTAGTAATTTTTGACTTGAAAACAAGGATTGATAAAATCATTGCCTCAACTTGGGATCGAATCAGAGAGCTCTAGTTCTAGTAAATGTGAAAAAATCCGCCGGAGACACGTAGGGGGAATCTCAAAAACTTTCACTTTAAGCCATTATCTGAGCTCTTATTGAGTGAGTTCCAGCTAGTTAGTCTTCGAGAGTGTTAGAGCGTCTTGTTGCATTTACGAGAGGTTCCTGGTTCGATCCCAGGCTGGGACATATGAACAATTCATATGACCAATAGTTCTTATGACCAATAGTCCTTATGACCAATAGTCCTTATGACCAATAGTCCTTATGACCAAAGATCCTTATGACCAATAGTCTTTATAACCAATAGCTTGTAACCAATACCCCTATGACCAATAGTTCTATGACCAATGGTCCCCAATTCACAATATCATGCTTTGGTGCTTGTCACGAAGAAACTTCTCTTTGACCATCTAGAATATTAAACTTAGCAATAGCAACTGAAACCAAAAAGCCCTGATGTTGATTACAATTGCGAAGATGCTGAGAGAGATGGACCTTCTAAAACAAATTGTAACGAAATATATATCAAAATTGTGACGAAATATTTTTTTCTTTGCGGGCAGCGGAATACTTTGGTGATTAAAATATTTAAAAATGGAGTGTCTTGAATAAAAGCTGTAAAACTGGTCGGACGTTGGTAACGTTTAAGAAGCGAATTCAAAACGACGTAATGCACATTTGATAAGTGAGGCGATGAATTTCGTTTCCGTTCAGTGAAAAAAATTAACAATTCATATTGTTTCTTGTTCATTTCATTTCGTTTAACGAGAAGGATGATCATAGTAAATAAGATACCACCAGGTACAGGATGGCTGCAATGGCAAATGTCATGAATTTGACACCGGGGATATCTACTGCCTGATTTATTGACGCAAATAGTTGAAGGGCTATTATGTAAGAAAAGCTGTAAAATGACGCAGAAGGTTGACACGTTTCTGAAATTGATACATATTGACATGTAATTAAATACACTTAACATGCACTTGAAGATGTTTATGATATTTATACAAAAGTTTGTTTTGTAGTTTCAGCGTTGAACGTTTATGTTAACTTTGCTATAGTCTGTATCTCAAATAATTATCACAATGTTACACCATATATGTAACTACGTTGAAATGTATTAGTTTTTAGGCTTGATAGAGAATAATGAGATAGGTCAGCAAGGTTCCAGTTATCTAGAATTGAGAAAATAATATTAGTAAAAAGTAAAGATTTTGTATATTTTATGTTTGTTACATTCGTTCTTATACAGGATGAGGCAAAAATCTGGTCCCAGCTAGGGTTTAATATTTAAACATTTCTACTTAATTACGGGATGAAATCAGTTTTCTTTTCCCGGGATATATTGAATCATGTCAATATTTAAAAATAAAATCACCAGACTAAGGAAGCCATGGGGTATCGGGCTATCTAATGCAGTTATCAGAAGTAACCTTTGATGGCATTTTGAAAGTGATTCAATTATTAACTTTCTCACGAATCATACATCATACACCCATGTGTGATTTAGAAAAATGAATATATTCACAAAATAATGCAAACGCATGAAACAGATCGTAAATCGACGTGTAAAAACAAACTTTATAAGCGAAAGAAGTACGATATGACAGGGAAGCAAAGCATGTGCTTTTCAATTCTTCATTATCTCAGGCAGGCCATAAACATTAGAGTTATTTGCCTTGGAAACATGATTAAAAAACAAGTTTACCTCCTATTGCAATGGAAATATAAACCAAAAAGATGACTCACCTATGACTGCCGAGACTACCGAAATCGATACTCTAACTGTAATGGATATTGCGAAGCAATGTGAGTTAAAACAATAACTGTAACCTGTAACAAATGTTTTCAAGCAACATGAGTTAAATTGCGTAATGAAAACAAAACAAAAACTTTTCCGTTATTTTTCACGTATTTATGCTCTTATGGGCTACCCAGTTAGTGATAAGTGAGTCATCATTTTTTGGTTTTTATTTCTATTGCCATAGGTGGTGAGCTTACTTAATTTTTTAAGTAAACTATTCGATGCAGCTGCCTATCATTGGCCTTCTTGTAATGCCGTACTTATTGTGATATCAGCTTGATCAGTGCTGAGGTAACCTTGCTACCGATGTCGGCATTTCATCGATTCCAACAAAATGCTGTGCTCACTGCACCAGATCGTGTGTTGACAGGCCCAGGAGGTGAAATTATACAAGTAGATACGTTACTTCTGTAACGCTGTACGGTAGTGAGGACGAACAAGTCTTGCGAAAATTTAGATGTCAATTTCCTTGAACTCTTTACGGGTCTGGGACATGTTCGAGAGACTCACGAAATCATCCTACAAGAAACAGCAAAACTATTTGCGTTTCTCTATGCTACGCAGAATGCTATTTCCGTCAATTGCAACATTAAAAATTGAGTGATATGGTTGCAATTATTGAACCTTTTGTTGAGTCATGGGATGGTACTAGTGATCAAGCCAAATGAAAATATACGTGTTTGTGTCGGTTTAACAATGCTCAATAAGTACATTCGAAGAGCATTCTATCCATTAGTAATAGGAGAACACACTTTCAACAAGTCTACAGGCAGAAATGCTACAAATAATCCATTGGGGTCACTTCGTCATATCGAAATGCCGCAGTCGTACTCGCGAATCAATTTGGTGGCTAGGACTGTCTACTTTTTTGAAAAATGTGATAAAGAAGTGTGCAGTATGTGTTAAGGAAACAACTGTTTGCTTTAGAAACGTTGCTATCAACGCCGTTTCCAGATAGACCTTGGCGAAGATTTGCTATGGACTTATTCAAATTGAAAGGAAAGTGGTATGTTTTTCTCACCAATGTCTGTTCGATATCTACAGTATAAGTTGTTCCCTAGTCTACTTTGCATTTTCCGACTACTCCTGGAGCAAAAGTAGAAACAAAATGTAGTTCACAGTTAGGCGTCGTGCAAGGCTTTCCTATCTCTACTACATTATTCGCCGCCGTAACACATAAGCTACATAGCCTAGACTTACAATCCACGCTAATGACATATGTAGACAATAATGTGTTGATTCTTTTTTACAAACCATATCATCACCATATGGCTTCGTATCAACTCGACAATGACTTAAACAAACTTAAGGCGTGGTACACTGCACTCTCAATGATTCTTAATCCCTTAAAAACTCAACTGATTCCACTCTATTCCACTCAACATACATCACACATTAAAATTTTGGGGTTATATTTTGATTACAACATGTCTTATGCTACACATATTGAATATCTGATAGGAAGACTACATAAGATGATTTTTATTGTTAAGAGACTAAGACACCTGTTAACAAGGTAGGAAAAGGTTATTTTTATAAAATCTAAGATTCAATCGATTATAAACTATGCGATTATTTGGTGGTCTTACACACACACATCAAAATATTGGCTACAACAACTTACCACAGCTTTTAATTCACTGATAAGAATTATTTTTGGCTTTTCTCGATACACTTCCATCTCAAATAAGTTAAAATATCTCAAAATCTTAACTATTATAAAATTGATAAAATACCACCAAATCAAAGAACTTTATCAACTTATTGTCAACTCTTTACACCCTCTACATCATTATAGTAGCAATTACAACCATAATATTAATAAAAGAACCAGTATTTCAATCAAATTCTGTCATGTCAGTGTATTCATTTTAAAAATTCACTTAAAAAACATATTTTATTCACTTAACTTGCTTTATAGTTTTAAGTCATTTTTCACATCATTTGTTGTTTTATATGTTATGTACTTGTACGTTATCATTGTCATTGTTTGTATTCATATTTAATTCATTTTTTTGTTCCTATGGGACGCAGCTATTATAAATAAATAAATAAATAAATAAATAAATGAATTTCACTCACCAAAAAAGTCATTCTAACAGTGTTTTCTGCGACTGGAATGTTCTCCCAGTCCGCATTAGAAAGTTACCATCAATAGACGAATATAACACAAAAAATACAAACCACTTGAAACAAATATTGTTCAAGCCTTTGCTATACTCTGGTTAATCTGTAAATATGTATATAACAAGTGTATCTCGTTTTATTTTTCTGGTTTTTATTTTGTTAAGTTTATTTTTATTTCCTTTCGATTCGTGAAAAAATTGTGTGATGTTTAAAAAAATAATAAAATAGGTCACACCAAGTCTAGTTTTGTTCGTCACGGTACACCAGACACTGTTTCAGTCAGTTAATGAAACGCGACAGTGTTTACTTCTAATTTTGCACGTTTCACTCGTGAGTGGGGTTTTGAACACATTGCGTTCACTCCACGTTACCCGCAATAGAATGGTTTCAATGAATCAATGGTGAAAATTGTGAAACGCAGTCTAAAGAAAGCAGATGTTCTATTACAGATTTATCGTGCTACTTTATTAGAAAACGGATTCACACTTTCTGTACTGTTGAACAATAGGAAAATTCGTACATCACTTCCACTTCATCCAACACTATTTATTGCTGTCTTATATCCGGGATGCGACACTCCTTCGCCGCAAAGCGAATCGACGTATTGCAAACCAGAAACAACATTTTGACGACGTCATCGAGCCAGAGTCCTACCTGAGCTTGCACCTGCCACGAAGGTGTGGATAGATGATTAATGACGCAATACAACAGTAATTCAGAAGTGTACGTCTCCCCGTTCGTACTGGCTGGAGGATTCTACTGATACACGGATCCGGCGTAACCTGAAAATCTTCAAACCAGTTCATCAAGGTGTTATGACATGGTTGGACCGTTTGAGCGTGTTGCCTGCATCACAACGGATAAGTACTCCTGTCGAGTCTAGTGCAAACGCTACACCACACCAGAGGCGTGTTCCTCGTTAAAGCAACACGATGTTATTTTGTCGCGAAACATTGCGTTTGCATTGTTTCGTGAATATCTTTATCTTCTGAATCAAGTTACACATAGGGTGTGTGATGCATATTAAGGAATATAATAATTGGATGACCTTGAAAAATGCATCGATGGTCACTTACGGCAACTGCATTGGATAACACATGGCCGATATACATCGCAAATTACAATAGTTCAATTGAAATATTCATACCACCAATGGTTATCGCGATATTTTAATCTGTGACTAGATTTTTGCCTCATCCTGTATATACAGTATACGCGCACGTTACATTTGTTTGTATAAAGTATACAAGTATAATTAAAATTACAGTGTATACGAGTACATATATAATTAAAAATTTTACCGATACGATTAAGCTTCTTTTGACGTAGAACAATCTCCAGGCAGAGATTCCAATATCGAAATTAAAGATATTTTGTGTGAGAATTACTTCGTACTGGAAGTTATTGCTTTCCGTCTAAGTGAGATAAATTAAACTATAATTGGACACTTTCATACATACTAGATTTTGTATAATAATTAATTATGATTTTACCTCTGTATTAACTACAAGATTTGATTTAGCGACTGTTTCGGTCAATTCAGCAGCCTATAATGTAAAAATACAATCCAAATATGTATTCCTGCATGGAGTACAGTCAAACAATGTATAATTTCATTTTGCATCGATTGGGCTACCCCATCTGTAGTTGAACGCTTACACTTTTATTAGTCATATTTATTATAATCATATTTGATTCAAATTGAATATATATGCAACACATATATATTTTATAATATGTGTTAATATTGTCTTATTACCACAAGCTAATTAGAAAACTTATACAGGGTGCTTCTTTTCAAGTGTATCAGGAGAATATCGCTTAGTACTGCAAATACGTCGATTATATTCATATGAAATATCATCACAACATTCGAGGACAGTACATTAGTGCTAGTGTCGTTGACCTTGGAATTATTTTTACAGAAGTAGCATTGTTACATCGAACGCCATGAGTCGTAGCTACCAAGTCATACTTTCAACTTTCAACTTTAGTTAGAAAGTTGTAGCCATAAGGTCATTTAGTCAGAATTCACTTTTGTTTTATTTATTTCCAATAATTCAACAGAAATAAATATTCATGCAACAATAGACACAAAAAAGCTTGCTGTCCCAACAAGAGGTTCTCACCAAGTCAACTATACTATTCAGGAAAGTTATTCCAGTTGTTGCATGGTTCATTTAAATACCTACATACGTGCAACTGTTGTTACGCATCTTTAAATTAACCACGCAACAACTGAAATACTCCACTGAATAGTGACCAGTAAAATTGAAAGATGTCCTTAAGTTTTGTTTTGAATAAAATTTTCTAATGGTTGTACTGTATATGTTAATTGAGTATTTTTTACTGAAAAAAATTATTTCAGTTTTTTACTAAAAAAGCCATTTTTTCGAACACGTTTTGAAAGATCTTTTTCAGTAAAAAATACTCAATTAACCAGTGACCAGTTTCTCCAGTGACTTGCAGAGAAACTGTTGTTGGAGCAGCGACACTTGTCGTGTCGATTGTTGCATAAGTTTTTATTTCGGTTGGATTGTTGAAAATAAAGAAAACAAAAGTGAATTCTGACAAAATGGGCTCGTAGCTACAACTTTCTAAATATGACTCGGTAGCTACG
>JAQIWH010003924.1:0-18381 GCA_034695005.1 Cryptops parisi
ACACACAAAGTCAACTCGCCGCTAGTCGCTAAGAAGCGTAAGAAAGGTCCAAACATTTGGCAGCTTTAAAATGTCGCTACGAAAGTCAAGAATAATGAAAAAAAGGAAAGAAAAAATAAAGAAAACTTACGCCGCATAAAAATCAGAACCCGGTAAGCCAGAAAAAGAGAAGAAAACGAAAGAAAAAGGAAAAAAAATTACATATAATAGACGCACGAGCAAAAGTTGTCTCATTAAGAGCGTTTCTTATGCGAACACCTGGGGTCGCCTTTCGATCCGTGGGCTTGGCAGGCCGAGCGTGCGCACAAGTCGGTCGCCTCGCAATGTCATTTTGCGCGTCGAGGGGATGAAGTCTATTTCATGCGCGAGCGACCACGCTTCTGCCTCTCACGTGCAAGTGGTGAACTATCAATGGCTTACCCCCATCCCCCCTATTCCCCCTCCTGCTACCCATACTCCTCAATGTGCCGAGGAAACACTATCCTTCCGAATCGCATGGCCGATGACACTACACAACATTATTATCCCTTGGCATAGTGTTTAGCTCTCTTTTCAATGCTCCCTTTGAAGCTTAAAGCAGTTAACAGCAAATTCTCAAACTGAAATGGTTAACATTAATTGCTTAAAAACAAATTTATATATTTATTTTTTTTTTTGCGTATGAACGACTTAATATTAATAATAGATAGGGTGTGATTAACACCTGTATTATGGTTCAGCTTGTGTTATTGATGGAAATTATCGAACAAATACACTGTAGAAGATTAAGAGCAATGGAAGTGAAAAATATGGTAGCAAAAAATAGCGTAGAAAATATATCGATAGTTTAAATACCTTTTTAAAGAAACAATTCTCATAAATAAGGTTCGTCCACCAAAAAAATAAGGTTAAATTCTTTAATAATAAAACGTTTGTTATATTAAATGTACACATAGTATATCACACTATAGTATATCACACCCTTGTGCTACCAATTCCTTATCAAAGAAATCGGTGATACTGATCGATTAACTGTAGTAAAATTTTTTACCTTTACTACAGTAAAGGTAAAAACCCGATTATTTCAATTTTGAAGAATTGAAATAATCGAGCATTCTGAATAATCGTTCATCATAGATTTTAGTCTACTGTC
Organism: Cryptops parisi; assembly: GCA_034695005.1. Lineage (NCBI taxonomy): Eukaryota > Metazoa > Arthropoda > Chilopoda > Scolopendromorpha > Cryptopidae > Cryptops > Cryptops parisi. The sequence continues at coordinate 1,133 of JAQIWH010003924.1, forward strand.
GATCGATTGTATGGAAAATAAATAAATGTCGCTAAATTTAAAAGTTTTACGAGTGTTCTTGTCTTGTATCACTTACATGAATATCCACTTACTGTGAACTAACACGTATGTTTAAAACAATAATAAAGACCCACAACAACGTTTTGATGATTTACAAATTAGAATTAAAACAACAATAAAATCAAAACAAAAGTTTAATGTTGAGTTGAAACATTGGCCTATCTTGTTCCATTATTCAAAAAAGTACCAAAATTTGGCTAATTTTAGATGACATTTAAAGGGATGCTGCCATAGTTTGAAAGATTGGTTTGAAACAAGACAGCAAGCGATTTTTCAGATCTTGGTAGCAACCCCTGAATATTGTTCAAAACTGACCTAATTTTACCAGAATTACTTTTTTCCATAATGAAATAAATTCAGAACGTGTCCCATCCATTTTTTCAAAACTTAAAAATAAGGACAACCCTAGTGTAGGACTATACTTACTGCATATCAATCATTCATCGATTTGCCATAACAAAGAATGGTGGCATGTAACAAAATAATTATACACGTGTTGGTTTACTATTATTGATGAGACATCTCTATTTAATGGTAGAGTTCATAATTAATGCTCCTAATTTCATAGTCAATTAAATACGACATAGAGGCTATACAAAACCGATCTCGATAATACTGAGATGATCAATCATACTTTGATAAGAATCTAACTTTGTAGTAATCTGCTTTTTAACTCGTGTTATGAGTCATACTTCATTTCAGGCATAAAATCTTTTTTTTAATCATAGGAAACTTCTCATCGAATAACCGCGCCATCGATTTACTCATTGCCCATAATTAAAAATTTTGCAACGTCATGCCAGTTTCCTGGTTTTTATAAAACAGAACACAAAACCTAATAACCAAACGAATCATAGTAAAAGTGACTTAAAACACATCATTGCCAATATTAATGAATGAAAAGTTTATGTTGCCATAGTCTGGAATCAACCAAATACTCTTACTATTGGTAATCTTTCTCACTCAGCTGTTAAAAATGAACAGGAAATCGCTTGAATGAACAGCAAAAGTTTGTGGTTTAATTTCGGGTTGAAACAATGGAAATAATTCTCATATTTAAAACTGTAGTAATCCCTAGCTTTTAATGTAACCAACTTTTGGCAAAGTGTACAAAACGTTAATCCATATTATACGACGCTGTTTCAACTCAACGAATTTTTAAGGTTAATTATTCTTTTGAACTTATTTAAATTAGGTTTTCATAAATGTCACATTATGGGGACTAAATGATTTTATGTGTTTCTAAGATTTTTTGTGTATATCTTTTTTGCTCCCTATTTTTTGTGTGGGATGAAGGCATGTTTTTCCAGTTTTTTACGTCATTTTCTTGTTTAACATTTGACTATTGTAAATTGTTTTTAATCGACTGACTACTTTGTAATGTCCTTTTTTACGGTATCAATGTCTCCCCGAATGCTCATTAAATCATTCATTCATTCATAAATTTTTAAATCAAAATATGAAATAAAACCGCTAAAATGAACGTGACCTTCATTAAAACCATCAATTTTGAAACCCGCCGAAAAATTCAAAATTGATAAAGCCAAATATTAATCCGAGTTAAACATTCACGTTGCACACACACAAAAAAAAAACTGTCACAAAAAATGTTTTAGAGAATTTAATTGGCTTAAAGCAGCACACAAAAAGTCAGAAGAAAAATCGTTGAAATCATCTTTGAACATCAAGTGACTGAACCCCATTTTACACGTCAAACTTTTTCAATCAAATTCCATCGATTCCAACTGTTTTCCTGACGCCATACACACATCGGTTTCAATACTTTTGTTGTGTTTCGTTATTTAACCGAAAACACCGAAAACGCACCCGGACGTACGTATGACGTCAAAACCGTTTGAATCAATGGAATTTGATTGAAAAAGTTTGACGTCTAAAATGGGCTTAACAATTCAAAACGTTTCAATACTGAAAAGTTAGTAATCCGTGATTAGTAACTTATTTTTAATACACCTAAGACTGGAATGTGAATAAAAATACTAATTTCTAAAAAAAAAATAAAATAAATTTACTCTAAACGAAATGATGTAACTAATGCTATTCCGCAATTTTTGGCTTTGGAGCCAACACCTATCAATCATCTATATCTGCTGTCACGAGCAATAGCAATGATCATTCATCCACTTCATAATTAAACTCGCGGAAATCCCATCGACAAACGTCCTTTCAACAATTCCTCTAATAACACTAACAACTACAACAACAATAACAACCTGCATCAATAGCTAAAGTTGCAACTTCACAAGCCCAAACCAACTCAACTAACTCGTGCCAGCCAGGAAGGAAATATATCTTCTTCCCTATTTTTTCACTTCCTTGTTTCTTTCCCCCTTCCCATCTTCCCTCGGCCATTAAATACAACGTCCTTTTGCAAATTTATTGAAAGCTCGGTAATTTTCAGCCAACCAAGACACTGCACGTTTGGATGTTTTGTAATTACAAATTCCAGGATCGGTTATTCCAACCCCGTTATTTCCCCCTATTTAACCCCACTCTCCCTAGGAAAAAATCAAAACCACAAATTAAAAGTTAACTCGAATCGCTTAAAAAATAAAAGTCACGAATATCAGATTAACATGCTCGGCATACAGGTAGTATAATTTACCTGTATGCTCGGTAAATTATACATCTGGGTTTATTAATGCTGAGATAATTATTATTTTTTTTTCGGATTTTGACAGATAACAAAATGAATTGAATGCATTTAGCATAGTTTTCTGTGTTTGTGATGATCTTATTATTTGTCTTTTAAGTTCATTAAATACAAAATTCTCTTCACTATTAACGACAAAATACATGTTTAAAAATTTTAATTTTTCTTCTTTAATAACCGTTAATATTCAAATAACTCTTTTAGATGAATTAATTGCTTATTCTTCAGTTACAATTTAATTTCTAAATCTTGTTTTTCTTCTTTTAATATTAACATTTCCGATGTCTGGAAAACAATGACGGCGAAATTAACAATATTGTCCTAAAGTTAGATAATAAAAAATTACCAATAAAATTTAAATTTAAATTAAAACTACCTATAATAAAAACAATATCACAAATACTTTTAAAAAGTCATTTGAATGACAATGATTACTAAATATAAAAAAATTAAATCATGTATTTTGCCGTTTTCAATGTAGACATTGTTGTCGGAAAACATTTCTAATAAACGGAAATTGTCAATAAATAAATTAAAAATGATAATTTTTTTTTACAAGGGAATTTTTTGTAAATAAAAAGTTTTACCCAGTAAAAGGAATTCTAAAAATTCTTATTCGTACGAAAGTTAATTAGTCTGAAATGAACATCAATAACAGCATCTTTAAATTCAAGAAAAATTTCTTAACCGAAAAAATATCTTCCAGCTAAACCTTCATAACCATCACTATTGTCTAAAACTTACGACAACAAACGAAAATAAAACTATACGATAAAAGAAACTAACTTTTGATGTATAACTATAATAAAAAAGTTTACTTCACTGATAAAAAAAATTTTTTTTGTTGAAATTATAGCCATGGCATTTTCACTACATATTATAATGAAACGGGTCAATTCCCATTTCCTAACAACATGCCCATCTAAAACATCACGAACACACACGTATACTACTACCATCCCGAGACGACAATGGGTTTCCATTCAACGTCAAACTCATTTTCTATTCCACCAACGAAATGATATTCATGCGAATGCATTTCTTCGTTGCGCTGGTCGCCCTGGCAGCATCACCTTTTACATCTCACGGCGTTGCCACAGCCATCGATAAATATTTATGGAAGACCAAAGACACCAACACCCCCTCCTCGTCTTCCCCTCTATCGTACTACCAACAGCGTGCCCTCGCATTATCGATCAATCTATCGTGGCGCGACTTTGCCTTCACCATCCTTTAAAACTTGGTTGGAAAGTGTTCAAGAAGTTGGCAAATATTGGTAGCGTTTGCACTATCATCGTCCAAAACCAGAAGTTTAAAAAAAAAGGGAGTCTCGAGAAAACGGGAAATAAAAGAAAGGAAGCATGAAGAGCGGGATAACGACACGAAACATCAAGAATAAAAAAAACCACGTAAATAGCTTACAGAACATTTTTTTTTATAGTGAAAGAATCTCATTTTGCTCGAAAAAAGCGTTTAAGAGAGATCGAATAAGCATGATCCAAAAACAACAATATCTTGACAAATAGTATACAATAGAATAATTTACTTGCACATGTGTATTTTACGTATCGAAAACTATGTTATACTACCTCTATGTTAGTTTAGAAAAGTGAATGTAACTGTAAAGGTAGGTAGGTACTTAGGGTTTAACGAGGGCACCGACTATGGCACCAATGTAACTGTAAAACTAAAATCTGTAGTTTGAAAATAAATTCGATTTGGAAACAAAATCAACATAAAAATATTTTTTATTTTAGTTAATTTATTTATAATTTAATACTGTAGCTCACAGCTGAAAGTTAATCAGGTAAGAGGGGTTTAAGAAATAAAACCACGAGAAAATTTGCGATCATTGGTGCCAGACACCCAACTATTTTCACCGGTCAGCAATGGGATTTGATCCCGGAACCTCTGGCACCAGAGATCTATTATATTTCTGGCACCAGAAATACGATACTATCCTAAGCTCAAACTTAGTTTCTTTTTATAGATTATAAAACTTTAATTATACATGTGTTGTCTATTGGTGTTTTAATTCATAGTTTTAGTGGACCAAGTGCAATCAACCAGAAATGTATTGAAGGGTTCCTGATAAAATAAGCCACACCTTTTTTCAAAAATAACATTTTTTTTACACTGTTCCTCAGTACTCTTTCTAGGTTGTTACTTTACCACTTCCTAAATTTTTCAGAAAATGATAATATAATATAATATAGAAAATTGTTGCTCAGTATGGTTGGTACTTTATGGAGTTTCTCACCAGAAAAAAGTGGCTCTCCTGAGCAATTTAAAAAATGTCGCTAATTGTAATGGCCTTAGCCCTTCAAATAGCCAATTCCCTGGATATGTTCTATTACTCAACTTTTAGTAATGTTTATCTTAAATATTTAATGTATAAATCAGTGTGTTTAATGACTTAATGCTAAAGACTTCTCCGGCAACAGAGTTTTTCTCCACGACTTTAATTTCTTCCATTAATTCCATTAAGAAACTCTGGGCTCCTTTTTCACCCATGTCTTAGAGCCGTACTGTCGTCTTGAAAAATTACTATGAAAGATCGCTCGATCAAAACGATCACAGTAGAACAACTAAACTTTCTCCATTCAAAAGATTCTAAAACTGCTAACTTGATAACGAGCCAACATTTCAAAAAATAACGTCTCGCTATCACGCAAGAGAGAATTCCACGGAACCACCACATCCAGGAATCCTCAGTTGGCGAAAACTCGCTTTAAATCGAGTATAGGCATCGTTTTGTCCAGTGAAACAAAGGTTTCACCAGTCGGACCAGAGGTCAAAAGGACCACCAAGAACCCAGTTTAGGACGGTGAGGTTCAAAGTGCAACGTTGCCTTTTATTGCCAGTCATCGTGCGGGGGGAGGAAGCATCGGATGAAGTTTCAAGCACCCCCATAGCCACGTGACACGATCGTCTTTCGACCTATTGGGCCACCAACTGTTTAAACCAAAAAGTAATTGTCGACGGGCCACGACCACAACTGGCCTTCTTGTTTCCTCAGCGCAGGTATTTATCTCCACAAGTCATTGGACCTTTATGCCATCAAAATAGACCTTTCCTTTTCATAAAACAAAACGTGTGGTTTGGTGATAATCATCAATCAGCAGTTAACCAAAGCAAAGTGTATGATAGCTTCAACGATAATAGTCAACAATTGATTTTACCAAGAAAATGAAATTTTATTTAATTATGAAGTAGTGCATAATACAAATACTGAATATTAGTCAATTAATTATTTTATAAAATCCGTTAACAATAAAGTTCGAAAAAGCTTAGTTGTGTTTGATTCTTCGCTGTGTTGGTATCTATCTAGTTTGTTTGTTCCTTTGCATCTCTACATGATTTAGCGTTTATTGCCCAATTCAAAGTAATATCGTTTATTGCATAAATATTGGTTCTTTTAACAGTTTGTCACTTTGTGACGCTTCACAATAAATAAATAAATAGAAACAAACAACAACAAATATATGAATGACAAATAAAATAACGGCCTACAAATTTCAGAACCAAAGTTTTATTTTATTTTTATTTTTTTTATTTTAAAAGGATTGCGTTCCTGAGGAACATATACATGAATATTTTGTGAATATTTTGGTTGTATGTGCCTTTGATGTCAAGTTTATTGTTTTTTAAGATGTTAAGTTTTAGACTGTGGCTAATACACCATGTTGTGAATTTGTCCATATCTCTATCAATAAACCAGTCAACTACATGTGTTTCATGAGAAGGATAAATATATAAAAAGAGGTTATCATCAACGTAGTTAAAAATTTCTGCATTAAAAGGGATATTATGTATGGTGTTAGATACTAAAAAGTAAAATAAAGAGCTGTTTGTTGACCCTTGTACGACGACTTTGTATGATTTGGTATGTATTTGTAGTATTAGTAATTTAAAAAGAGCGTGCCTCAAAAAATTGGTACAGCAGTCTAATGGTTGGTTCTGAGACACCGAGCTGGATACATTGATTTATGACGAAGGCGAGACTGAGAGAGTTGTACGCTTTACTTAAATCTGCCTGGAGAATATAGAAATTAAATTTTTTAAGATTGTAGTTGTCATTAATTTTTAGATAAATTGCTAGTAATAGATTCTTGCACAATTTGTTTTTAGTTATCCCGTACGTGTTAAGGTGGCATACGAGTTCAGCTAAATTACAGAGTTTTTGAAATAATAGTTTGTCTGCTACTTTTGGAAAGAAGGGTAGAGAGGCTAATGGATGATAAGAGGTATATGAAGTTGGGTCTCCGCCCTTGAATTTGGGATAAATGGCAGCGAGTTTGCAAATTATTTGGATAAATAGATTGGGATTTGATTATATTGATTGATTAAAGTATTGATAGCTGTTATGATAGGTTCACCTACTAATGATAACACGGTGTGATTGAGAATATCAGTTTGAGAGGCTCTTTTGTTCTTCATATTTTTTATGACTTTATTAATATGTTCGGTTTTGATCGTGGAAGGAATCTGGTCTTCGACATTAGTAGATGGATTTAATAAGATGGGGATAGGGACTAGGGTGTGTGGGAGTGCCAGAAAGATTGTCACACCATTTCAAGTAGTTAATGAACTCAGATGGGGGTAAGGTGTTAGTGGTTTTTGTATTAATAGATTTAACGATTTTCCACAGAAATTGAGTTTCTTTATACATTTTGCGTTTTGCCACCCTGATACTTTTCTTATAAGTTTTATGAATCGTTGTTAGTAACTGTTAGTTGGTAGAGATTGATTCTTTAACAAATGTATGATAGACAGTATATAACTGTTTTTTTAATTTAGTAAAGTATGGTGACCACCATTTCTTTTTGTGTATAGGATTAATAACGTAACATTTTGTCTGCATACCATTGTTATTCAAAATGTTTGAAAAATCACGATACATAATGCTTAAATATAAGTTGGGATTATAATAATATATTAATTATATATAATATATAAATCAATTAGAACTAAGCATTAAAACAATTCTAGCACCCATCATTGTGACATTTACATTTTTGTGAAACATGATTTACAGTTTTAAATTTGTGAAATTCCTATTTAATTATTTGTTATTCTGTATAATCACTAGCAATTAGCAATGTAAAGGGGCAAACGTTGGCGTGAAAAGTTCGGAAACCAAAGTTTGAAAGGATCTTTCAATATTTAAATTTATCACCAAAAAGTATGGTTGTTGATGAGTGAGATGCCATAACGCTGAAAACAACTTCAATTTCAAAATTAAAGTGATTGTTTAATTAATTAATTTAATTTTTGCCAAATTTTTTAACTTATCCATAACTGTAAGTTCAGGCTCAAAGCCAGGATTTTGTTTCGAGAAGGGCTTTTTGTCCAACCAAAAATAAAAACACATAAACAACCTATAAATATGTAATAATTAACTGAACGTTTAATTGACGTTTGCCTACTTACTACAGTCTATTATCTACCGTATTTTGAACTCAATTATTTTTAAAAATATGAATAATAAAAAAATATAGTTTAGATTTCGGAGAGGGTTTTAGCCCCCTTAGATTATTTCTAAACATAGAAATAATAGGAAAAATCTTGATGCCATGTACAAATCACAGTATTGTTTGTTGATTACTAAGTTTATAAATATAATCCAAACTTTACTTGCATGTGAGTTTTTTTTTTTTTTTTTGTAAATTTGAAAAACCAAAGTTAATGCAAAGTCTTATCGTCATATGGTTGAGAAGCTCTAATAAATGCCAATCAAAATACACATTGGTTTAATAAAAATTTTGTTGCTACAAATAGAGACCAGCACAAGACATATAAACGTCTTGTTTTGTAAAGTAAGATTTTCTATTGTTTTATACAAATTTTTATTCAAATATTTAATATGCAATTTTTTCAGTCATTTTATAATACTTTGATGTGGTTCTAGTTAACTGTTCATTTTCTGTATATTATGTATGCATTGGCATATTTTTCTCAAAATAACAAAGGGTGTAAGGAGTAAGGCGGCCCACAAAAATTTAGTTAACAAGGGCCCAATCTTTTTTAATAATTTTAAAATACTTGTATATACTCTATCCCAAATTAGCTAGCACGGAATTAGCTTAAGGCAGCCAAAAGGCGAGCTAGGTGATCACTGTGTGACCACTGATCACACAGCAACTGAAACGTGTGAGAGGTACGCTCGTCAACCATTGGCTGATTCATCTTGCTGCCTCAATTCTGTGCTAGCAATTCTGTGCCAGCTAATTTGAAATAGAGTATAGGTAAAAAAAATCGTATTTTTACCATACTGCAGAAGAAAGTGGATTATTTTTTAGAGTGTACGTATGATTTTTTGCTTCCTCTTACAGGCTAAACAGCTTGATGAATAAGGTGTCTACAGATTCGTCTTAATTTCATGAGTGTTATTGGGTATATGCTGTCAATTAAAAATTAATATGGTAGACGTTATATGTCATAATTTATGTGCAGTCGGTTTTTTTAATCAGCAATTGCATATTTAATAATATTAAAATAAAATAATGCAATTTTAATACAATTTTATAACAATGATGTTGTATAACTATTTACAAAAATAAAGTCCCATTAGGTTAGGTTAGGTTAGGTTGGGTTAAGTCCCATTAGGTTGATGGTACAGATAATATCTGAATTGCCAGCATCAAATTATCAATTATATTTCGCTTGGGAGCCGTTGTTTTTAAAAGAAACCAGTCACAAAATGTATTTCGATATTCAGAACAGTGCTCTTGTTTAAATTATAAGAATTTTCCATATAATATAGGACCGCTTTCAACAGTGGATAATTTAAACTACGGATGCTGAGTCAGCGAATACGAGAAATTGTACTGTAATTAAAATTTTGCTGAAGTTTACAATTGATAGAATTTTTTGGTATTACAGAAATAATTGTGAAATATACAGTTACAGTATATAAAATATATGTCAAATGTTTCATTGAGTGAAGCTATATATTTAATTCACAATGCAATTGTTTGTTTGTTTGTTTGTATTTTGCAAAAAGGAAACTAATCAATATGATACAGGAAAACTCATTTGGCTATTGTACATCACTGTGCCAGTGCCCATACGCAGGATTCAGCCAATAAGAGGAGAAAATTATCAATACTGGAAAATTAATATACCAGTTTCAATGAAATACTAACCGCCCTCGAATGTTAACTGCAGGAAAAAAACGCTACGTATGCAATAACAACTACCCTCTAGCTATTAATTATGACACTGTTATTGTGGCTATTATTCGAAGTGTCGAAGATCCCAAGAGGGTAGATTTCATACAAGGTCAATTATATGTAATACACCTATGCCATCTATCTTGGGTACTTCTATACCATATACGGTAGTATATGACAAATAATTTTTGCTGACACACAATACCATAGTTTGCAATGTTTACTCCAATGTATACCCAGTTAATATGACCAAACAATTTGATTTTGCAATGTGATATGCAGTATGTTACAACATGTATGAAGATGAGCTGGCAGTGCTACATTGTGTAAACTCCATTTTAGGTTTAAACAGCAGCATTGAATCAGTTAGAAGACCAGTTTACACCTCATATTCTGCCATCTAGTCGAATGTAATCCCTTTTTTAAGCTAACTTAAAGATACAAAGGATAACGCAAGGATTCAAAGTAAAGGTGTACTGGGTCGCTCAGCTTGTAACTGATTAACTGCAACTATTTAAACTTGAAATGGAATATAACTGTAGTTGCCCCACTATTTCTGGCAGAAAGCCCATTACGCTTTTTAAAATAAAAACTTAATACCCACTCTCAAATAAAAACCGCAGGAAAAAAACATAGATTTGTAATAATAACCATAGTTATTATTTGAATAAAACTGATAACAAACAAATCTATATATAAATTTTGATACTTCTTAAGAAATTTTAAAGTTCAAATGGGTTTTATTAAGGATGTGACATGTTGCCGCCTAAAATTTTACTGCCAGATAAAATTCTACTGAAAAAACTGATGATTTTCAGTTTCACCCAGAAACCACCTGATTCTCATACACATACATCAAAATCGATATTGGTTGTTACAATATGATATCGATTTTTTCACTGGGAGATTATCCACCAAATTTCCTTTCCATAGCATACAGTCTTGCACTATCCTAAAGTATTGCTGCTACGTAAAAAAAATAGTCAACTATTACTCCATAATTTGTCACATAATCAATATCTTAGACCCCAATAATTTTTGGGTTTTGACATATTATAACTTGTTAGCTGCCAACCTAATCTAAGTGTTATCTCATTGACAACATATTATAATTTTATCATTTTATCATCCATCTCACTGGTATTAATAAAAAATTATTATATTTCAATATTGTTTACTCACTTGTGTTGCAAGAAGTTTCCGGATACATGAACTGTCATTACTGTTTCCTTTTATTCTTTGCAAAATTAATACCTCAGGAAACTGCGAATGAGTTCATAAAGTGCTTCCTGGCAAATAGCGTGTTAATCATAAATTTATCTTCTTTATCGTTTAATCTTTAGTGATACTGCTATGAATACTGCGGTTATCCTTTGTTGTCGCATGGTGTTTACAGATGAGTTTCACTGAATATGTTTTGTTCTTAAGAGTACTTTATTTTTTATGAATTACCAATGATTAATAAACCGTAGATGCCTTATGAATAACATCAGTCTTGATGCATTTCCCAAATTGATTTTCCAGCCAAATTACAAAGTGAAATCCTCAGCAAAGATGAAAAACGAGCAAGAGATCAATTTTGCTATACCTGGTGCAGATAGAATTACCAACTCAAAGTATTCAAAGACCACTCGAATTTTATGGTCCTTTGTGATTCTGGCTTGTTTAGTGGCATGTGCTTACCAGATTGTAGACCGAGTGCAATATTATCTTAAGTCACCGGTTTCTATAGCTTACGAAATGAAAGAAAATAGCACTATGTATTTTCCACCTGTAATCATATGCACAACAATTATTGCCGAATTGATAACTGAAGGTGTAACTAAGTTGAAGAATTCTGGTACAGACTGTTCTCTTCACAACCTACAAGCTTGCAATTGGACTTCACTCAACTGGATTGTCTCTTATGATAATTTTACATTACCACCTGAAAAAGTTAAGGTCCTCGGTTCGGTAATATGTTTATGATTGATTTTAAAAATATTTTCACTTTATAATAGTTGGTATTTTTTACTCAAAGAAAAATTGAAATACTTTATCTCACTACTGTTGACATTATTTCTGCCTATCAAATTATCATATTTCCATTTCCATTGTATTTGATTTACCAATAATGTATTTAATGCATTGACAGTAACGTTTGAGTACAAAGTTTCAGAATAATTGTATACAGTAAGCTTATAATTGAATCTTTAATGTGTTTATTTTTTACCTACTTACTTAAATAGTGCTTATCTACTCAACACTCTAAATTACTCAAATATGAATTGAAAGAGAAAGAATTTTAGATGAAGATTGAACATTTTTCCACATAAAAAACATGAACATAAATATCAATAAACATAAACACGTATTAAAAAACAGTACCTGTAGTGGTTTTTGGAATATGAAAAGATCTTATATTTATTATTATATTAAGCCAGAGTCTCACTTTACATGATTTTATTTTAGATTTACAAGAGTTTCCCAGATTACTCGTTCCAGGGGTTTTCTTGAAAACCATAAAGCGGGTTCATGTGGGTTGAAAAATCTAATCATTATTGTTGACTTGAAGAATTCTTGTATAACACTACTGTCACTATTGTCAACTGGGGCAATCCAAAAGTAGGATAAACTAGGGTTAGCTTTGAAATTTCAAATAGAAAGATGGGTCAAGTAGTGTATGGTTGGAAAGGTTTTTTAAAAAAAAAACAATTTTCACATGATGAAACATTTATTTATTGTCCACTATTAACATTAGAATGACTGAAATTTTGAACTTTCTAGAATAACAAACTGGGGTCATTTTGACCACCATTGGACAGATACAACATAACATTCATTCATTAGTATATAAAACATTGTGCTCAGAATATTTGTTTGTTATTGGTTATATCATGGCTATGTTATATAAGTCATTGTTGGATTTTGCAAGAAATGGTTATAAATGTGGTAAATATTTGTGAAATATTTCACACCTTCTCATTAGTCATTGTGACAACACTCAACACTGTATACAACGATTTGCATCCAATTACCTATACACTCGTTGTTTGTGCTTCAAACTCACTGAAACTTAGTGACATTGAAAGGGTTATACAATACCATACCACCAATAGCTTATAATAATGCAACGTTGTATTCGGATTGTATTACCAGGTAAAGATTGATAATGCTGCCATTTTGACCACTTCCGTCATTCTCTGTAGTTTCATTAATTTGTTCCTTTATTATAAAACCTTCAATAATGATCTTTTGGGTTATGAATAACCGCAAAAAGGTTAGGAAAGTCAAAACAAATCTAATGGGTTGGGATAAGCCGTTTAGGTGGAATCGTTTCTCAAAGTTGCTTCGCGGTCAATATGACCACACCCCATTATTCTAGTATTAAGGAAATAGTTGACATGAAAACAAAGAAAATAAAATCACAAGGTTTCACACTTAGAATTCATTGAAGGTGTTTAAGATATCTACCACATTGATTCAACCACATCTGCTTTCATTTTCTTAGTGCATTGGTGTGAAATCAGAGTAGACAGGTGTCTTAGACAACAAGCTGCATCCTTATCCTATTACACAACCCACATCAAAAATAGTAGAAATGGCTTTCAGAACCATGTTGATTTCGGAAATTGGTTACTCACAATCAACTGCACTTTTAATGCACCATTGTCTAGACAGATGATGTGACATTAAAAAACAATGAGTAACTTAATATCCACAACCTGCATTACTAGTAAACAGAAAACCCACACTGGTTGTAAAAACTACACAACTAACACATGTCAAGGGCCAACATGTGTGGCCAGATTGGACATCAAGTCATTAGGCCTTACACTTTTGAAAGGGTTATTGGAGTATGTATGCCAACTTCCTAGAAATACCTTTTACCAACTCCTAGAGCATATACGCATATTTTCAACACGAATGACAACGTGGATGGATGTCCATCACATTTTTTTCTCCTCAGGTTTACTGCACAACTGACCAACTTTTTCCTGAGAAATGGATTAAAAGAGCAGGATCCAGTGGTGGCTTGTGACTTTTAATCCTGAGGATGCTGCTTCAAAAATTATTAAGAACTGTTATAATATATAAGGATAAAGTACTAAAAGTATAACACTACCAAAGAAATTAAATATAAAATATTTAAAGCACATTTTTTATAATAAAAACAAAAATACTCTTTCTTCCACGCTTGCCTTTCTCCTCTAACATAATTACTTCCAGTGTGTCATGCGCATGCACATACTCGATCGACAGTTACGCTATAGTAGATTTTCGAAAGCTCTTTCTAGCCATGATTGCTACGCTGACTTTCGAGCAGCTCTTTCCCACACTTACCAAGCCGGCTGTGCCATGCGCGTGTGCAAAAGGCACGCTTAACTACACATGCTTTGTTCAGTAGAGCTGACTCGTAAGCAAGCTTCACATATAGCAATTTAGTTGTTTTTTTGGTAAAAAAAATAACAGAATCCTCTCAAAAGATAGCCAATGCATTGGCATTAAGCTTGGGAATTATTGATAATGTATTAAATATCTTGTACAAATATAAATAAATAAATAAATAAATAAACATATACTAAGATCGGCACCATGCTATGCGAATGTCAAAAATCAGAGCGAAACGGATTTTATTTTATTTTTAACAATTAAGCACTATTTACTAAATTAAACATTACTAAATGTTTAATTTAGTAATTACTAAAGTTTTCATGTAACCGTCTGTTTTTTTCCCTGGGGCAAAAGAATTGAAAACGATAGGTTTATCATATTAGGGGACCAAATCTGTAGTTCATTAGGAAGGGTGTAACTACTGTTTAAAAAAGAATAGAAGTTCACAGCACAGGTTATTGTTTGCTACTCACTACAATTTCTATTCGTATTATTTATTATTGAAGTTGTAGTAAATAAAAAATAAATAAAATAAATAGGAAATAGTACAAATTTTACGTATTAAAAAATAGATAAAAAAAAATTGAATACTGTAATGAAAAAAAAAAACGAAAAAGAATTTGACCTATGCAGTCCCGAATTGCAGACTATTGGCATGTCAGTCCAGTGCTCTACCACGGCACTATTCTGGTATGGTATACATAAAATAAGGCGTCTGAAGCACATGTCATTCTATTACATCTGTGACGGTATCTATGATGTCAATATAGTTAGTCAATTTAATGAGTTTTTTGGAATAAAATTTTATGTTATCCTATAGACTACAACGGTCGTGCTATTTCTAAAATTTGAAGGTTTTAGCTGTTACTGTTGCAAAGTAATTTGCGAATAGAATTTTACATCCAAAGTCGAGAAAAGAAGAGCTCCGCTTTGCTCCGCTCTGATTATGAATATATATACCCAAAGAGATAAAAGGTGCTGCAGATCAGCAGCACTTATAAACGAGCCGCCACTGACAAGATCAATGGAATGGCCACCTCACTCCTCTGATTTAGAACCATTGGATTGCTTTTTATGGAAACATGTAAAAGACATTGTTACCATGAGCATTCAACAACGTGAAACGACATAGGCAGAATTTGTAAAGCCTGTAAGTAGCTGAGTAGCAATAAAGTTTTTAAAGAAATGTCAGACGTGGAGGTGGATGACATCATAGTGGTAGACAATTTAAACACTTTTAAACAAGCATCAAGAGTGAGTGCAAAATGTTGATAGATTTCTTTCTATATTTAGAGTCGTTGAACATAGTCAGGATCTCGAGTATACGCAGGAAGAGAAAATGAGGCACATTTGTTATTGTTAGTTTTTATTATGGAACTGCTTTATTGTGTGGGAACTTAGGGAGAACAGGGGTAGATGGTTAAGTTGCAAGAACAGGGGTTAATTGTGACCATCTTACACTACATATGACACTAGCCAGATGTAGCACAGCATGACGTTGGCGTCTTACAACAAGTAGGGTGATTCCCGACAATACACCACATGTAGGTCATTAACAGCACAAAATCTTGTGCTTCCATTTCCTTTATTTTCATATCAAACATCTTCATAATGGTAGACAATATTAAAATATGTTTCAGGTGAAAGATTTTTTTTTTTTTTAAAAGACCTGATGGTGAAATTAAGACAAAACTTTTCAAGCTTTAGTTCACATCTCCAGTTTCAACAATTAATTGCAGACCTGGTAGAAAAGTGTTATCCAATCAGCTTGGCAGGCTGAACAACCCGCAGCAACTAACACCAAAATGTGTGCTTTAAAAAACTTGGTCAGGGTTTGGAGAACATCTTTCTCCTATGTTTGGTGGAAAGAGGTCATGTTGCAAACGATTATGAATTGGACACACTCAGTTCACTCATTCCTTTCTCCTTTGTGGAGAATTTCCACTTATGTGCTCATCATGCAACAGCCAGGTTTCTGTCTAGCATGTCCTTGTAGACTGCCATGCATTCATAAGCAGAAAATGTTTTCTAACCTCTACACTATTTGAGATGCTAGGAAATCTATGAAAACCGAACAAGAATCTATGAAAGCCGAACGACCAGCCTTAAGGCAGTCAGTGCGCTCCTGTAACTCCATCTACCTTCCTATCTTTAAAAGATCTTTCCAACAATACCCCACTCGACCCATGTTTCCATCTGATATTTCAAAGTGACCTCAGCTTACCCTACTTCCAGTTAGTGCCTATTGACAGTAGTGTCATACATGGGACAACATTATGGGACAACATTAGTGATTAAATTTTCCATCTCACGTGAATCTGTCTTACAGTTTTGAGAAAAAACCCTGATACGAGGGATCTGAGCCACCCGGTATAAATCATTAGTTGTTTGTGTAAGCTTATATTTTTTATTCAGTTTGACTTGAAATTGGTATGATATATCAATAAACATATGATATTATTTCCAGTTTGGTTTTAGGCTATCATCAATGTTAAAAAAGATTTTACGAAGCTGACAAACCATCCTGAACCTTTATCCTAAAAATGTGTGACCCTTTGACATGTGCACCCTGGGAGAGGGAAATTGTTAAAAATGATTCAAAGTCAAGGTTTATTGTTTACACTTTGATTGTTTTGGTCATATTGTAATTTAAGGCACTAACACTACATAAGACAGTACACGAGACACTTATTTATTCCTGGACAATCCAAGTAACTTCTGCTGTATATGTAAGCTATATACAGTATCATCATCATCATCATACATATTTATAAGCACGAGTTGAAAAAATGTCTGTTCCAGTAAAACTCCAATACTGAGACACCGACGACGCTAACAAGTGTATCGATAGATAGAACGTGCCTCAGAGAAGGTTTATAAATAAAAAAAGTTCTGAAAAAGTTGACAAATTAATTGTCATCACCGTTAATTCGACAACTAACAGTTGCAATGCATAGTGACGTCATATA
>JAQIWH010003925.1:0-18381 GCA_034695005.1 Cryptops parisi
TTTTTTTTTATTCATTTACTTGAAAATGCCAGTTAAGCCTTCGTTAAGGCAAACATAGCGTTTTACAACAATTCTTCCGCTCGTGCAACGCTCAGAATTTCAAAACAAATTTCCAGCACAACTGATTTTGACGAATTCGAATCATTTTCAAGTTTGGTAGCAGTAAGCCAGGATGGGTCGTCCTAATACTAATCCAGTTCGAAAGTTTTTTAAATATGATTGTGGAAACAATGTGTCAACCTGCCAAGTTGAGAAATGTGATGTTGCTATAAAGGTAAGAGTGAGATGCAAGAAGACTAGTGCATCTATTAAGTTTTCACATTAATAATCCTAAGAAAAAATAACTGGGTAATTCCGTGAAAATATCAACCCAAAATGCCATTTTTTCAAAGCAACCAAATCCGATGCTGTTAGATGTTGTTTTACTCACATGCCAAGTTATTATTATTATATTTTATTACTAATTTAATTATTATGTTAGGTTGGCATTAGTATAGCAATTTGAATAATACATTTTATTGGGAAGTTTTTTACTGGTTATCATCATAACAAGATTTGGCTTAGTTACTTTAGTCACCCCCTGTTTGCACGTTACGTTAGTCACACTCACATTTTTAAACGTAAATTAAAAAAAAAATTCCCATTTGATTTTAAACTATTGATTGTAAATAACTAATAGCCCACTCGTTCATTGGTAACTGTGATTGTAATGTGAGGTTTTATTTTCAGGGAAATACTTGATCCAAATGTATGTCAACATTCTGAAGTTGCATGGTTGTTTGTTATGTTAGTCACAGTACTCAAATTGTTACACTGGGTTCTTTCAATTTCACCAAAATTAAAAATGATAGTTAATTTTAATTGAGAATGGTTAAGCGGTAAAGAACACGATAAAAATTTGATGAGAAAGTGGATGTTGGCAAAACACGTGTATTTTGGTAAGGTTGATCCAATGGCATTATGGCAATGGTTTATAATATTATATTATAAATGTTTTATTAACAGCTAGTTTGATTTTGCTATTTGCCATTTATTTTAATTTTTTTGACTTTTGTATTGTTGACAACATCAAGTATAAAGCCTAAACCTGGATATGTATAAATATCTGATGTTTCAGGGAAACCATGCAGCAAATCTTGAAAGGCATATATCTCGCCATCATCCAGCTGAATATGCAAAACTAATCAGTGAAAAATATAAATCAAATATGGAGGCAGATGAACCTTCGCAAACAAAAAAACGGAAACTTAGTGAAAACAGTTCGTGTGAACCACCACAAAAACAGCCAAATCTTCTGCAAATGCTGAGTGGAACTGTTCCAGTTTCTATCACCCGAGAACTTATTGTGGAAGGATGCATAGAAATGGTTACCGTTAATGGCCGTCCATTTTCTGCAATGGAAGATTCGGGTTTTCGCAAAATTGTTGATCCTCTGCTACATGCTGTTAATTTGAAAACAAAAAGTGGACTTCCTTTAAAAATCAACGGTGAAAACATACGCAAAAAAGTGTCTGAACGAGCTGATCAACTTCGAAGTCAAATAAAAGAAGAAGTGAGTGGCAAACTTGTCTGTTTAAAGGTAGACTGCGCAACGAGGTTGGATCGAAGTATGCTTTGTATCAACATGCAGTACATTAACAATGGAAAAATAATCCTACGAACTTTAGCAATGAAAGAAGTTAAGGAGAAGCACACTGGAGAGCACTTAAAGACCTTAATTTTAGAAGTTGCACGTAACTACGGCATAAGCATAAATCAGATTTTCACTGTTACAACAGATAATGGTACCAATATGTTAAAAGCTGTAAAGTTAATGTCTGAAGAACAAGATTTGACGATTGTCGAGGAACCGCAAGGGCAAGGTTATGAGTTTTTAGATGAACCAACCGTTGTTAATTTGGACACTTCCAATGAAAACGAAGAATTAAACCTAATGCCTTTCACTTCCACTGACGCGGGAAATTCTCAACAATCAAACGAAGGACTTTCAGAACCAGAGTCTACAAGTGAAATCGATCAAGCCAATCCAGACCAATCAACAATGAGATCCGAAGAAGATATACTTCAAAAAATTGAAGATGACATCTTTTGCTACGATGAACTTGACTTAATCCTACGAGGTGTTCGTTGTGCAGCTCATACTCTTCAACTGGCAGTTGACGATGTATTGAAAAAAGATAAAACTATTATGAAGATTATCTCCAAAATTCGAGTAGTTGTTAAAAAGCTGAGAAATCCTACCATCATGGCTTTTCTGAAGAAACTAAATTTAAAAAAGCCTATCCTGGATTGTCCAACTCGTTGGCATTCAACTTTGGACATGATTGTTAGACTTCTCGAACTTGAAAGTTTTTGTACCGAAATGGAAACATCATTTCCTGTACTGCATTTGAACCAAAATGACTGGGATCACGCCCAGGATATAGTAAATGCCTTATTACCCGCAAAAATTGCCACAAAAAAACTCCAATCCGAACAATTGACAATTGGAGATTTTTATGGTACATGGATGCGATGCCAATTCGAAACGAGAAAAGTAGGCTCAACATTTGCTTTAAAATTAGTACATACGATGAAAACGCGTGAGAAAAACTTACTGGATACTGATACATTTGTGGCAGTTATATTCTTGGATCCGCGGTATCATATTGTACTAAATGAAGAACAAAAAGTGAAAGCCAAATTGTATTTGGGAAAAGTCTGGAAAAAACTCAACGCTTTGAGGAGAGTCAATGAAAATTCAGTTATTCAAGATTTATTGAATGAAGATCCTGCTGAAGCTACTTCAAGTAACATTGGTAATTCAGACGATGAGTTGGAATTACTTTTAAAGTCCAAGGAAATGGCAAAAACAACTAATTTATCAACAGCAAAAGTTGATTGTGAAGACGACATTCAACCATTCCTCAATTCTTTCGCAGACCATCCAAGACTTGATAAATCAGAGTCTGTGCTAAAGTTTTGGACAGACCAGAAAGTGTCACGCCCGCAGTTATTTGAATTAGCGGAAATTGTACAAGCAGTTCCTGCAACTCAAGTTAGCGTTGAAAGGTTGTTTTCGAGATTAAAATTTATTTTGTCCGATTTACGATCGCGCATGGGAGAGAAATTATTAGAAGATGTCATATTAGTGCGATCAAATATGTAATTCAATATGCTATGCTATTCAATGTGCTATGCTATGCTATTCAATATGCTATGCTATGGAACTCTCTTCCTTATCGCATAAGGAAACTCGCTTCAAGCCAACAATATTTCATGTTAAAAAAGCATAAGATTAATAGATCATATATCATTATGCATTGTTCCATTCTGAGTAATTTGTGTTTTTTTTGTTTTTTTTTATATTTTTTTTAAATGTATTCTAATGATATGTGGCATCATTTATTTTAGTACTTTGTTCGTGCTTTTACTGGTTGTATCTCCACTTGCTGTACAGTATTTTTACCTTTCTTGTATTTTATTACCGATTATTGCCGATTGTATATAATAATTGTATTTCTGCCATTCTGGTTGAAAAACTTGTTGGATCCTATGGTCTGAATAAAAACTATATAAAAACTACAATATTCGGAAGTCGGCCAATATTGAGTACTACTGTACTGACTACTGAGTCAGTACTACATTTCTTATTCTTTTTGCTTAATAAACATTGCTGTGCCAGATTTATGTGTCGTTAATGTTATAAATATAACCTTTAGCTCTCATCTTTTCAAAGTTCTAAGAGCTAGTATAATAAGAAAATGAAGATAGGCTAAACCAAAAATGAAAAATATTATTTTAAGAAGAAAAAGTAATATCAAAAAAAAAAAATCGTAATAATAAAATAATTCTCATTTTAAATAAAACATGTTTAAACCGGTTCGAACCAGTTCGAATCGAACCGGTTTAAACCGGTTCGAACCGAACCGATTTAATAAAAATTTAGAAAACCGGAACCGAACCCGAACCGATACGATTTGCTGAACCCGAACCTGAACCGGAACGTTATTTTTTGCGGTTCGATTCCCTGCTCACAACACATATTTGCAGTTGTTTTTGCAAACATTCATTTTAAAATTTTTATAACATCCAAAATATGCAGGTAAATCAAAGCAAAGTATATAGTCATTATTACAAAATAACAAATAAGGTTTATTCGAAAGTCAATTCCCACCTATTCTCAGTAGAAAAAAATCAGTCATTTCTTCATTAGATGTTACAACATGCAATTTCCCAGTTGCACTTTGAAGTAGCATTTACATGGATACTTTACTAAATTATTGTTCATTTTTTTTTTTTTTTAGGAATAGGTTTCATGCTAGTTATAAAAGAGAAACTTGCAATCAATGATGGTTTTTCTTTAAGAAAACATGTTTTGTTCTACTAGGCAGCAAGGCACATGGTCTTAATTTCTAACTTCACATACGACAATTGGAAACAAGCTTTTAATTTTGTTCTTTGGTAATGGTGGGCTTGTTAATTATTACATTTTTCATGAAATCCATTTTGTGTTTCAATTTTTTTATCTTGATACTTTTTTATTAGATTATATAAATCTTCTAGTGTCATCAAATACAAAAAAAAATATTAACTAATTTAAAAAGTTTGCGAAATACCTTAACCAACACATAGAAATCATTGCATGAAAACAAATCTTACACGCGAGTTCTTAAGTTTTTAATTTTATTAATATAAATGTAACTATAGCAAATAACAAATTAAAATTTAATAATGGTGTATGTTAATGTTTTTGGAACATCCTTAACATATGAAAGCTCATTTTACAAAAAAAATAAATAAATACAAATTTAAAAGGTTGTAAAAGATTCTACTTTAGGGTAGAACCTTTTGGTCACAACCTTTTAATTCATATTTTTTTATTATATAAAATTTGCTTTCTTAAAAATGAGCCCTTGATGAGTCGTTGCATGAGCTGCTTAATAAACACGATGCATTCAATGAGCCCTGCCACGTCTGTAACAGGGACGATTTTATAGGCTTTCGTTGTTTCACCGACAAATGTTCAACTAAGTATACAGTATGTAAACAAACGACGACCAGCCAAAAATCTATTCACCGACGAATGCATTGGAACGCAACGGTAACTCAGCAAATAAGGACTCACCAACGAACAACTCATCTTCATCGTTGCCAATTTTTGGGTGCTTTTGCGATGTTCTGAAACATCCTGTATTTCAGCACGAGTGTGAAGTTAGCCCGTCAAAGTGAGCCCCCCACATCCAAACGATAGTTCTGGTTAGTTCTACGTTAGTTCCGTCTGTTCTCAAAATTTGAGCGTTTGTTCCTTATAGGAGCTCTGGAACAAACAATTTTGTGTTGGGGGGAAGGGGTGATATTAGCGGGCTGGCTCATCAATTTTAATCGTTTGTTTCTCGGCTACCGGAGCGAAACAAACGCTGAAATTTTTTCGGAACAAAAGGAACTAAACATACCTAACCAGAACTAATATTTCAACAATGTGGACCATTGTTGGCGAGCTGATTTGTAGTTAGCTTGTCAAAACAAAATCATTCGTTCTGGAGTTCCTAGAATAAAACAAACGCTAAAATTTTGGAAACAAACAGAACTAACGTTCGAATAGAATAGCGCTGAATTTGTAGGGGAAATTGATATTGGCGAGCTGGCTCGCTATTTTTAATCGCCTATTTCTCGGCTCCCAAAAAGGAACAAACGCTCAGATTTTGGAAACAAACGGAACTAACGTAGAACTAACCAGAACTTACGTTTCAACAATGTGGGACAATGTTGGCGAGCTGCTGTGAAGTTAGCCCGCCATGGCAAAATCGGGCTTCTAAAATGAAACACGATATAACAATAAAATTTTGGAAATAAACGGAACAAACGTAGAACTAACGTTTGGCTGTGAGAGGTCGACTTTGGCGGGCTAACTTCATCAGTGGCGGCTCGTCTATAGGCGGTACAGAGCTGCAGCACCCCGTATCTCTTCAGTCGGGTATATATATGCATAATATTTGTTAATTTATTTATTTATATTTGTACAGAATATATACCCTGTACAAATAACATTACATTACATTACATTATCAATAATTCCTAAGCTTAATGCCAATACATTGGTTATCTTTTGAGAGGACTTGGTTATTTGTTTAACAAAGTCCGAAAAAACAACTAAATTACTATATGTGGAGCTCGCTTACAAGTCAGTTCTACTGAACGAAGCGTGTGTAGTTTGGCGCGTCTTCTGCGCACGCGCATGGCACAGTCGTCTTGGTAAGCGTGGGAAAGAGCTGCTCGAAATTCAGCGTGGCTAGAAAAAGCTTTCGAAAATCTACTATAGCATAACTGTCGATCGTGTACGCACATGCACATGACGCACTGGAGGAGGCTATGAGAGCGCTAGAAGAGAAAGACAAGCCGAGACAAGCGTGGGAGGAGAAGAAGGTCAAGTACGCTACAAGTTACGATGGATTAGTAAAATTTATAAGCCATTTAAAATTCTGAAGTCTAATGGAATTGGTAGATTAACCTTCCATTATGACTCGACAATAGGAATTTTGGATGATGGCCTATCATTTGAGTTGTAATTGACTAGAAAAAAAGTGTCGATTTGACTTCCTTGACTTAAAATTTGACTTAAAATTAAACTATAACTACTTCATAAATAAGTTGTATTGTAAGATGCGATGCTGATTCAGTGGTTAGCATTGCTACCTTCTGAGCCGTTGACCCTTGGTTCGATTCCTGGTCATAACAATTTTTTTTAAAATTTAAATTTATTCTTTTAATCTTTAAATGTGGAACACCAACATTTTTTTTTAAAAACACGAACGGCAAATCGATTTTATTTTATTTTTCACGCACGGAAGAAAATCACACGAGTCCTTATTGTGCTTTAGTGTATCGAGTATCACTGCTTATATGCTGGGTTAATTAAAAATCATTATGGCAAACGGTATATGCCAGTTTATAAAGAGTATGCTTAAAAAGGATTTTTAATGTACTTGTTTATGATTTACATGACCATTTTTTGTGCATCGCCTGTCGCAGTATACAGACGTACTCATCACTCGACTCAATCGGTGATTCATGCATTTCGTTACCGCTGTCATAGAACGGCTCTGCTTCCACCACACGCACGGGAGGGAGGAGTTGTTTAAACCTAAGCAAGTCGCACGCTGTTGCTTAAGAAAATCCACCCCACAAATAATGTCATAATTTGGGATGAAGGCTTCGCTTAAGTCTCGAAAATTATGCCTGAATACTCTCCCTTTAAACGCTAAAACAATTTCACACATCTCCACCATCTTAACACGAATTTCATCCGCCCGTCTCACTGTCGACATGCAAATTTGACACTAGTGGGGTATAATTTTTAAATTTAGTGTAAAAATCTAAGGAGATGGCTGAAATTTGAGCATCCGTATCAATTAATGCTAATAAGAAAGTGGACACAGCCAACATAAAATACTGCTAACAAAGAAAGTAAGCACTCATTGGAATGCAATGCCAGATTACATAGGCATTATCTGCCTTTGTACGACTGGTATTATACTTCAGTTCGTATCTCCTTTAAATTGTCTAGCCACGACTAATTTAATCATTAAGAACATTTTGACCTCAAGTAACTATATCTAGTAATTAGGGAATAACCAAATGCCCACAAAAAAGGGTAACAAAATGGATAAAAAAACCCAAAACAAGCTCCAATAGTTTAAAATACAAAACTAAAAATGAACCAAAATATATCTAAGATAAGCAAGTCTGTCGTGCCAAAACCGGTGCCCTCTCCACACTTGAGTTTGACCCCAAGAAGGGGAACGACAACTACTGTATGCAGCGTTGCCATGGTAACCCAGAATAACGCGCAGAGGAATGTAACATACACCCTCGCATCACGTCATCCAAGCCACCCGCTCACTCTTCCAAGGTCAAGCTGCAACCAAGTGCTCTTCTTTACCTCCTCCTTGGCACCAGCGTTGTACCAAAAAACAGCCTTGCTTTTAATTACAAAAAATAAACTCTACATTTCCACTACAAAAATTCTGTTGTGTGGTCTATACAGAACAACTGTACCTGTATCGTATGTTGCACTATGTGGTCTGCGTGGGTCAGTAGTTGATCTTGCTTGAAGTTCAGGAGACAATGTTGATAACTCTTGAAGTACATCATACATAAGACCTAGATTGGATATAAACTTACAGACGACAAGCCAAGTTTTAAATTTGCTTTTTGTCTTTTAATCGCGAGAAGCATCTGTTTGGGCTGAAATGAAATGTGTATGGGGACGCAAATGATGTGCAAACAGCATGAGCAGTTGAAAGACTGCTTGAAACCTAACATCCGTCACTCTCCCGATCTTCAATATTTGTTTTGATATCTTCACTGACCCTGCTCAGTTCTTGTTGGTGCTTGGGTTGCCTTGCTATACAAACTGTACATGGAATCCATAAATACTTTAAAGTGGTTCACAGCTGTGACCCCATTGACGTCTCCAACTGCTAGTTCTAGTAAATGGTTCATGCAATGCCAAGGAAAGATTAAAGAATAGCCTAAATGTCACACTTGCTACTCAGACTTCTTCCTAGCATTACATTTGCTCCATCACTAACAAAAGAGACTTAATAATTTTGAAGCTATTCAGAAGTGAACCCATAATCTTTCAAGCATTTTAGAAGCTTACTAGTGATTTTTGATCAAGTTGAACTGATCAAAATAAAAAAGCAAACAGTGTTTTGCTTTTGTTTATAAATGCTCCAATAGATGTGGATAGACATGACAGTAAGTTTTTTCTGACGTTTTCTTAACCCTTTAAAAACACCATTAAGAAATTAAAGACCCAAAATTATGATATTTGGTATTTATGACCATAAAGGTAGTCTAGATGCATATTTACAAGATAATTTTTTTTTAATAATTAACAATTTTGTATATTTAAATATATACCATGTTTCAATTGTAAAAAAACAGTAAATTTTTAATTATTTTGAATGAAACAATTTAAAACAATTTCTGCCACTTACTAGGCAGAGTGCCATCCTACACTTGGTGCAGGTCATTTTTGTTATTTTTTGGCAGTTTTCCATCTTACAACGGCTTTCTGCAGCGAGTTCCATTTGTGGTAAGTGTTCGTATCCATCGAGTCGGACATCACTGCAGGGTCTTTGGTCAGTTGCCTACCGTTTGGTTTTTTTTTATGCATTCCGCTTCTCTTGACTCATTGCTAGGGTGGCCCCTTTTCAATGTGGGAACACTCTGAATTCTGCAAAGCGCTTCGGCAATATGCAGATGGAAAGTCAGTAGGCTCATGATTTTTTTTTTGGAGTCATCAAGTCTTGTGCAATGCTTCTATATTGCAGCCAACTGTTACATACAGCCTTGTCAATAAAGTGAAAAATTACACGGAGGGGCCATTTTCTACTCCTAATAAAAATCCTATAATATGCCACCAATTGATCAAAAAGGTCTACGCCGCCCATGGAACTGTTATAGTGTTAAATCACTTCGGGACGTTTTACCGTGTTAATTTCTTTTCTTTACGGTCCCATCTTTCTGTCAGGTGTTCTTCTCCTATTTCGATATAGTTGGATGCAAATACTACCCTCTTGTTATCAAACCAAGAGACAACAGAAATATCATCAAGCGAAATAAATTTTTCAGAGAATCCTCTGCTTTTTGATTTGAGAACTTTTTCTGCTGTTATTGGACATCCACCTGTCCGATTGCGTCTGACAGTCCCTGCCACAAGTATCCCATTCTTCTGCAAGTTCTCTAGAAGTTCAGTAGAATTGAAGAAGTTGTCAAAATACAGTTTGTAATTCTTGAACCTTGGAATGTTTTGTGCAGGATCAATTCTGGTTGATTTCCCTTGATAAACAATCAAATCGTGCACAATTCCTGAGCTACTGCACAAGATAAAAACGTTTTAGCTCCAGGGATAGGGTTTACTTTTGATATACTGTTTGATATTAATTTTTCCCTTGAAAAGGATGATTTCTTCATCTACACAAACTTCTTCCAATGGAAGTTTTTCACATTGTACTTTGAAACATCAATGACAGGCCTCACTTTTCATAGTTTGTCTTGTTTCCTATTTTCATCTGTAATGTTCACAACATGTAAATTCATACGAAGCTTTTAGAACCTATTTACTCCAAGGCAGTCGGCAACTAAAGGTATACGAGTTGATGGACTCCAAAACATCCTATATTGTGGGAAACGAAGATCTCCAATTGCGATATGGCATGCGAAAAATTTTCTCTTTTCATCATCAGTGGTTCAATCCCACTCTTCTGCATGCAATACTCATTTGTGTATGTTGCTGCCATGGAAAAAAGCTTGAATCGTAATACCTCGAAAATAAGGAAAATTGACTTGGAAGTTCAGGGCTGAGGCTTGTTGAGAGTCGTTTTCTCTCGGACCATATGGTAGCACTTTTACGACTTTAATCATCGACTAAAAACACTTCTGTGAAAGGTGTTTTACTAGGATGACTATTAAAGCTTCACAGAGCACCCTAAAGGCAATTTGAGGATGGAGGGAGCAGGCAGTTGCAAGCCTAAGTAGAGCATAAAAAACCGCGGTAGCCCAAAAATAGCGGATAATTGGAAACTGGCCCAAAAACTCGCAACCCCGACTAGCTAAATTGGCCCGCGGCAAAAGTTTCAAACTAGCTTAATTGGGCGGGAAAACCACGGGCCTGGCAACACTACTTGTTCTCTTTAATTTAACCTGCCCTCCTTGTTCTTAGTATGGTTTCTTTAATTGCCCTGTGTGCCATATGTCTTTGGCAGTCAGTGCGCACGTTTAAACCCCAAAAACTTACCTACCTGTAGAAAGACGGTTGGTTGTTGGCTGTTATTGGGCATAGTCTTTGATTGGTCATTGCAAATATTTCTGAATGTTAATTTCACATAAGTTCTTCAAGGCCGAGCCATCTAATGGTCTGATCAGACTAAATACAACTTAGGCTGCACGACGGACTGTTGGCCCAGCATGTTGTGTACCTTGGATGATTAACACACCATGAGGGGCAACATTCACCATTCCACTGTCAACACAGTATGAGGGGCATTGATCATTCCACTGTTTTCTGAGAAAAATTTCAAGGATTACATTGTCATTGTGTCAATTCGACATTTGCCAATTTTGCCGAACTTGATGTGTACAAGGTTGAATGTTTTGGGCATACGTTTATGCACGATGGTGGTAAACACAAAACCTCTCATTGCACCATTCGCAAGATATTTAACTATATCAAAGTTGTAGCGCAGCATATGTTTGCGCTTGTGAAAAAATATGTTCTTTTGGAAGTCTTATTTACGTCAAAGAATATTTTATTAAACTGATTCTAAGTTCCAGGTTGAACCAATCAGTTAGCAAGTCTTGAACTGTGATCTTATGCACAGTTGTAGGTGTAATGGTGCAGGATAATCTGGTTGTGTGCATTAATTTGCACGATCGTAAGATGTAAGAGCTTTTCAATTGAAAAGTATCGGCGTTATTTTAGTCTAATTTATCTAGAAGCAGATGAATATGATGAAGTATAATTTTTCCCAATTGTATAAAGTGTTGTCGTCCTGCAGGCACATTTTTTGATTTAACTCGCAGCATGAGAATTCTCTCCATAAATAAGTTACTGGCTGCATTGGCTTTTCTTGGTGATAAACCGTGATGCTTCAAACAGGTGGGAGTTGCATCAAATCGCCGAAGAGAAGCATGTTATGGCAACCGAAAAGATTATTGCTATATTTCAGTTTCAAGCATTGGTCGATCATGCATAGCATTTCATATGGGACTATTCATATTTTTTTGACAATCACTAACTACACATTCTACAAATGTGTTCTCATTTAACATAAGATGTCACCAGTCAGCAGAGAAGTATGTTGATAATTCATGCTTTAAAGCTGGTAATTTCAGCACAGAGTAGGTGTGCCATTGACTATGCAGAGACACTTGTTAGTGCACACACCAGTAGACAATTTTGTCAGCTCCAAAACATTGCTTGATTTGTTCTTTAGTATATTCAGAACTAGCTTGTTTGGGGGTGGCTGCGCCACCCATCGCAAGCTACCTTGTGTTGAAACATTTGTTTTGTGTTTGTAAAAATAAACAAAGATAGGCTATTAGACAGTTTGACTAACTAAGAAAATGATTTATTTTCATTGTTGTTGTAAAAGAAAACAAAAAACAAAACAAAAACAAAATCAATAAAATAAATAGAACACCAAGAAACAATAAAAAACCACCCAAATACGAATTAAATACAAATTCCGAAAATCCCATAAAAAATCAAAAATCTACTCCACAGCACTTGGTTTCAGTTCACTGAATTTAAAGTTGAAAAACCTCTGAAAACTACGTTTCAAGTAAACTGATGCTCATCATCAAGCAACGTTGTTCATCTTGTTGATTCCTCACTTTCACTTGATTGAGATGTTTTCATCTGCATAAGCAGACATGAAGCTGTCCGTGTGAGAAAACGAATGTCTTCAGATTAATTCCAACATAGTCAAAGGTTTGTCTTTGTGATTTGTCAATCGTTATTGCATAAAATGCAGGTATTGCAGGGAATTGTCGTCTCTTGAGGACGAACGGCAGCATGGTATCAGTCGGAGCCAAGTCAATGCGAGGAATAAACACTATCACCATGGTTGCATTCTAAAATTATTTTGGCAGTGATGAAGTTGCGTTAAAGTTCTGTAATGATCATTCGGGTTTCATTACACAATCCCTTTTTGGGGTTCAAATTGCGCAACAACATGATCACTTTTTTCTTTAGCAACAGCACACGAGGTGGCATTCCAGATGGCGTCTGCTCATTGAGAAACCCAACTGGGTAATTTATTTCATCAGTTTTTTTGTATAATAATAAGGTTTCCCAGACCACAAGTTTTTCACCATCTTTTGCGGGAGGTCTGGCGATCCTTTATTCATCAATTAACTTAAATTTTCGAATACGTTCACATTACTAAAAGTTTGTGCTGCTAATCTTACATTCATGGAGCTATAATTAGGAAGGTATACATGTTTGGATTTCAGCTTTGGCACTAATGGTGTTGCCATACAAATATTTTTTTTGAAAAATGCAACAATGTGCTCCCAATTTGCCAATTTACCATCAAAAACCAAATTGTATTTCTTTAAATTATTTCGCATACATTTTAACAGATGTGGAACATCGTAAAAAAGAAATTAATTTTCAATTTTTTATGGGGGAAAAAAAGGATTGTTTTCATCTACTTTGATTAAATATGGTATACCACAATTGCTACCACCTTGATCACAAACAGCAGCAACAGGAATAAAGCCACTATTGCGGACAATCGACAACGCTTCTTGCAACAGTGTAAATCTTTGCTGAGATGACATAGTATCTGCTGTAAAAAAAACAACCGTAAAGGTTGTTTCTATTTTTACGTTAAACCCTTAACGAGAAAAACAAGTGCATGGTTGGGAAATTTTCGACTCCGTTACAATTTACCTAGATCTTCAAACCCAATTACTTTATCGTATTTTTTGTCATAAGAAACTTTAATCTTAATGCTCATTTCATCAAACGTAACTACACAAAGTTTGTGCATCGTTTCCAATTTTTCGATCTAGCTGCCAATGATTTAATCATGAAGTCAGGGAAACCTGTATCAATGTCGTCTACTGCCATCCATCTTTGCAATGTTCTGATAGATGGTAAGCAAAATATTGTTCTACAGAGCTTGTAAGCCTTTGGACCACTAAAATAGAGAGCTAGGATGAGTTGCTTATTTTTTTTCAGACCATTTTTTTTTTAGTTTATCTTCTTTTATGATTTGATATTGAGCCATGATAAACGATCTGGCTGGCTCCAGAAGGTTTCCAGGATTTTGTTTGGGTCCCTCAAACCCTCTAATTTTTTTATTTTTTTCTTCAATTGAAGAATTCGTCTTTTTTGTCGATGCACTGTCACCCGGGCTTTGCTTAGAATTTTCCTCAGACGACTTTTTCTGGGTCTATGAGATGTGAGTTTCAGGATATCCTTACAAATTCTTTTTGGTGAAAATGACAAAAGTTCCTCAGCTTTGCGCTTCTCACTTGTAGAAAATGCTAAAAAGAAAAAAGAAATAAATGTAAAAACAATAAAGAAGATGATATTGTAGGTATATTTGGCACACTCTCTACCTGACACGGTTGAAACTTCCTTGTTAGTTTTTGCAGTTGTGCCATGTGCAGACAATTCAGCAGTGTTGGCAGAAGAGACCACAGACTCAGCCGCACATAGGTTTTCTGGAAGTTTAATGCAATGGATTAGTGTAAGATTAGTTTTTCAAAGTGGAAGTTTATTAATATTTTTAGTAAAAATTGTTACCAGTAGGCGATGAAGGTGACAGCAGCATGAGATCAATATTTTTGGATCATTTTTTCAATTGGAACTTAAATAAACGAACAGAAAGTTGGTGTTATGAACAATCTGCAGAAAATTTCTTTTGTGAAAGAATGATAAAGAACACAGTGCACCTGTGACGTGTCTAGTGCAAGTAGTACTCTTGTCACAAGTTTCCAATACCACTTCTATAGGTTGGCTTGCTGCAACTGGCAAACATTCATCATAGGGAAGTACTGTTTCTATACACGATCAAAACGATCCACGATCCAGAGAACATGAGCCTACCGCTTGCGACAAGCTCATGCTGTTATTGAGGATGGAAATCATACAAAGACAATTCAGTGTAACAACAATGATATATTAAAGACACAGCTTTATCAGAACCCCATGGCACCTAATGTACCGTGACACACATTAAGGTTACTTTAAAACACTGCATGAGACGAGAGAAAGCAATTAACCTTAATGCAAACACACCCATGAAACCAATGCAAAGAATTTACATACCAATGTGTCTAATGAATCTCATTCTGAAACTCGTCTGGTCGTGTGCTAACCCTTGCACGTTGTCAACCACCGTAACCCTTCCACTTGCTGATTCAGATTTCCTGCCAGCAAGACACCACACCAACACTCACAGCAACAATGTCCACTCCAGCATGTCGATCGATCAGAGATGCAGGTAATAGAACACCCGTACGGGCCACGGGACAGCCCTACTGGTCACTTACACAGATGTACACTGGGTAAGATCATTAACGTTCAAATTAACACGAATTGTCTCTACACACTACAGGAAACCTCCTCTTCTGAACTCCCAAACTGGCAGGGTCTGGGCCACCCAAGCAAGCAAGGAAGTGCCAACCCCTCCAGCTGCTCTCCTACTTAATACTTCTGTGATGTCAAGAGAGGACCCCATCAGAGCTAGCTCTGATTTGCTTCTCCCAAGGTTAATGGGCAATAAACTTACGTTTGGACAGACCAAGCCTAACCTACGAGTCAGCCCAGTTATACTTTTGTAGGTACTTTGAGTTTAACAAGGGCACCGACTGGCTTTTATAGCTATGTCATTTGGCCCTCGGACTTTATTTAAATTGGAAATACAGAAATGATGATGAGATGGGGATAATAAACATGGAACAGGGTTTTATGATGCAGAAGGAAACGGGAGCGCCTCGAGAAAACCTGCCCTCGTAGTGTCAGACTTTAAACTAAACCCACACGAGTCGAACTCACCAACTCGAGTACCGGAGGTGGTTGCCCTAACCACCAGGCCACCGCAGGGCTCTTTTCAATAATAAGTATTAATGTTCTACAGTCGACTCTGGTTAATTCGAACCCGAAGGGACCCTGAAAAAAAGTTAAAATTATCCGGAGTTCGAATTAACTGATTTAACCAAAATAAATAAACTCACGCACACACAGGTAAATTTTCATATGGCTGTAGGCGCCCACACTGTATGTATTTTAATTATTGCCGTACATATTTTTATTTTTTATTATACAGTATAACGTTCTACAGAACACAACTACAGTAATTACATAAATTTTTACAAGAATACAAAAATTATTAATGAATCAGTTATACAGGAGATGTAAGCGGAGTCTTTGCTTAAAATGATAACATACATTTTTCAGTACAATGTACATAGGCGAAATTAATGAAAGTAACGTTCGATATGTGTGTTAAGACCCCTCAGTACATAAGCAATTATGAGTAGTAAATAGAGTAGTAGGCAAGCGCGCCAAATCAACAGAGCGTTGGTTCATTCATGAAAAGCGGTAGCTCCGCCCCCATCGTAGTAAATAGTAGAGAACATCGTACGAGTCAGCTGATCATTAAAAGAATAAAACATAAGAGCGCTCATTCATTTTTGATAATATAAAATTATGCATAATATGCTTTTGTAAATAGCATTAAATAATCCTTTGGTAAAGAAAAACAACAAGGTCGAATTAACCATACTCCCACGCAAGTTGGCGTGTGCCATAGAGAGAAAGAAAGAGTGAGTGGGCGCACGAGGAATGTAAATAAAACCTCCCCACCTCTCCATAGCGAAGAGAAATACTCTCGTCATAACAACGCCCCACTTGTTGCATGAAGTTAAGAAATCAAAAACGTTTTATATTGTAATTATTATAGTACTTACATATAAGTATATTATTAAATAGTATCACACTATTAGAATTAAGTATGGTTAAATAAAAATAGTTGTAAGCTTGAATAACATACTCGTGGACGCACATAGTATGTTTTTTTTTGTCACTTTTATTATAGACACGAGAAATTGATTATGTATTTACTATTGAAATATATTATTGTAAAACACCCACTTACCTCAATTGATGCTGATGAGACAGGCCAATCTCTCCGCATTTCTTGACGTTGGAGCGTGTTATAATCCAGTTGATGTATATCCATATAGATTAAGAAAATACTAACACACTTGTTGTAAATACTGGCAGTGTGGGGAAATCAGACACAACAACTAAGGAACAGATTAACACGGGTTTGTTTTTTATTAAAATAAGACAGGTTACAAAGAGAGTTCTTCACTCAATGACCATCTGAAAAGAAATGAAAGATGAGATGAGTCATAATTATTGCACTAAAAATCACGTGAACAAAAAAGCGTAGGAGGACAATTAGATCATCCAATTTTGACAGAATCACTAAAATTAGAATTGAGGTAATCAGAATTACCAAAGACATTTAAAAATAACTTCCAATCAAATCAATTTCAAAACCATATAAATACTAGGTGAAAATTATGCAAAATCAGCGAACGCCTTTCGCTCATGATGTTGCTGTCCAAAACCCGTTAATCCACTAGAAGATGCTGTTGTAATGTATAGACTCATGTTGTCTTGTTATTATATTGATCCATAGTCAAATCATGTTAGACTAGAATTAAGTGGGGAAGATTTTTCGGACTTAGTGAAAATTAGGGAAATTCACAACTTCCATGAAATGATAAACATTGATAGAGAGTAGAAGGATAATTTCCCGACTGCCAGTATAGAAGTGTACTTATATTGTAAACTGATTGGTTCAAAAATATTGTATTAATTATATGCTAACAATTAGAATTGGAACCAGTTGTTATTACATTACAGAAATTTAAGAAACAAATGATCAATTTTTACTTAAGACCTTTTTAATTATTCGGACAATTTTAATATTAAGAATTAATTGATTTTACCAAAGTTTAACTTTAAATACCTTTTTTTTCTAAATTTCAAATACATTACACCTTTGTAAACATTTAGTATTAATTATTAAAATAAATATTGTTATTGTTACTGTAAAATATACTTCACCGCCCAAAAGTGTCTTTTTATTTCTGAAGCGCAAATTAGACATTTTGTGAAGCCCATTGCGAACCATAATTTATTGAAACAGGAGGATAAGTATTTTTAGACAAAATCCACTATACGCATTTAGAAATTTAATTGTCGAACACAACGCATTAGTCTTTAGAATTTAAATTTAAGACCTTCTCTTATAGAATAACGTTGGGTTATTAAGTTACTAGGACCTTAGTGGGACAACCCCCCTGTACGTTAGGACAGTTTTAACAGTAAGAGGGGTCGGGGTATACTCGTGAGGGCTCACCATCAACAAAATTAAGAAACTGGCTGAGATGAGTACTATTACCATTGTAATTTTAACCTAGATTTCCAAAACTTAGAGATAGGCTTAAGGTTAGACTTTTAATCCAGAAAGCACATAGAGATTTATTCATTGAAAATATTGTGAACATAGAAATTTTATTCTTTGAGAAATATTGTGAACTTAGAGTTAAAAGACTTAGACTTTTTGTAAGTGCTAAGT
The DNA here is from genome assembly GCA_034695005.1 of Cryptops parisi. Taxonomy (NCBI): domain Eukaryota; kingdom Metazoa; phylum Arthropoda; class Chilopoda; order Scolopendromorpha; family Cryptopidae; genus Cryptops; species Cryptops parisi. Next base: position 18,162 of record JAQIWH010003925.1, read on the forward strand.
TTTATTTACTTTAGTAACAATTAATTTTTATAATAAAAGTGTTGCAACAAATAAGCCGTGCAGTGTTTACGTTCTTTAGCTTTTAACTATAGAAGTGAGTGCTGCACACCAGTGATCGAAATTAAGAGGGTATATTTGTGTTAAGAAATTATTGGACTTGAGAAAGATTAGATACTGTAACATTGAATTTTATAAGTCATTAACAAGTCAAGTAAGCATT
>JAQIWH010003926.1:0-18379 GCA_034695005.1 Cryptops parisi
GATACAACAGGAATTGAGGCACGATTCCATATTATTTGTAATTTATCTGCAATAACTTCTGAAATTTCACTCACCGTGGGTTCCTTCGACTTAGGGTCGGGCTTTAAATTATTCTGGACAAACAAATAAAACTTCATAACATCTTCGTATGTCGGTAGAAAGTTCTCACTCAATTCCGTTGGCTGTCCGAAAACAGGGTCTTCTACAACACTTCTAGTTTTTACACTCATTTTGAAATGCTCAAGTTTTTCCTAATAGCCAAAGGAGATCTACTCGTAGTTTACTAACAGGTTAATACGAATCGCAAAAAAGTTCTCACATGCAGAGAAACGTGATGTTACTGAACGAACAGTGATGAACATTGACTAGCGGCGCAGACGTCACTTGGACGCCCGTGACACTTTACTATAGTAGCATTTTTTGAGGTTGGCTATAAGAAGAGCACTAAGTTTGCACTACATAATATTCTTTTTATGATGTTTATAATGTACATTTATTATTCTGCAAAATAATATTGGACTTATAGCTATTAGTTGAGCAAAGCACGCATCAAATATATACTTAATAAATTACATAAAAAAATGTTTTCTTCACATTTTGTAAAAAACTTTGGCAGAGTAGTGGACCCTCAAGATGTGTTCCTAAAATGTAAATATTTTTCACAGTTCTTAGCTAGCGTATATGTAAACGTTTGGGTACTATTGCATTTTAGTAGCGAGATTTTACTGATTTTAAAAAAAAATAATGAAAAATGCATTTTTGTGTTTTTTTTTCAAAACTTTGATGGAATAGTGGACATATTCCAAAAATTCTAAAAAATTGCATGTTTCTTAGTTATCATAAAAGACAACTTTTGCGCACTATTGGATTTTGAAATTAAAAAAAAGCATTTTTTCACTGCACCCTATTGAACAGGCTCATTTGCAAACGGGCTACTCGAACGAACACTTCAAGTTCTAATCAGCAGGTTAGACTTAAGCTCATTCAAGCAAGCTCATTCACAGTAATTAGATTAATTTTGATAGTGCAATCATTTGTTTAGTAGGTCACTCAGTTCAGTTCTGATCGAATTAAATTATGATAGAGTTTTTAAAACAAGTTGGATTAAAAATGTTAAGAATACGCTTTATACGTAGTTTTGTTTTATGCGATCGTTGAGTTATTCGACATTCGATTTATGCAAGTTTTGAGCAATTCCATTTTTGAGTTCTGCAAGTTTTGATTTATGCGAATTTTAATGTATGAGAATTTAGATTTATGCAAATTTAGATCAGTGATATTTTGAGTAACGTATTTATGCGAGTTTTGAAAAATTTCATTTTTAAGTTCTGCAAGTTTCGATTTATGCGAATTTAGATTAATGTGATCTTTGCGGGACACCCTGTATATTCTTTAAGACACTCCAAATGCCTCATGAATTCAACTGTTGGTTCCCTTTTAAAGGATTTCATTTTCATTTTTGTCTTAGGCTCTCAGTGAAATCACGTCACTGTACATATGTATTATGAGATTATTCGTCTACTCGGTTATTCGTCACAGCCCTAGTCCGGACAGTGGCGGTTAATCGAAGTTTTACTGTATAGTGATTTAGTTGAAACTCTCACTCATTGCATATTGGCTTAATTTCATGTACGGAACTCGCATGTATTGAGGACTTCCTGCATTAACATTGTTATCAAAGTTGACGAATGTTTTCTTTATGGCAGATCCTCAGCGATACGGAAAGACGGCGATTCTTTTCTGTTGTTTTACCGTCGATGATCAAACTTGTTCTCGAGACTCCTAACATCTGTCCGCAGCCAATCCCATTACTCAAACGTCAAATCTCGCACATGATCACTTTGTCTCAGAAACAAATTGCGTGTCTTTTGGCCAATGCATTTCTGTGCACGTTTCCTGGAAGAAATCCTGGACACATGATGCCTGGTTATAAAAATTTTCCTACCATAAATTTCAATCAGATGTATATGAAAAGGGTCGTGGAATTAATACAAAAGTGGCCGAGAAACTGAAGTGCATTATACATTACTTTGAAAGGATTGCAAACAAAGGTTAGATATACGTATAAGCTGCAAGCATTTTTTTGTTTTGAAAAATTATTATTGATAAATCGTTTGAAGAATTATCATTTCAGAACCTGATGGATGTGTAACTTTCCATCGCCAATGTTTGCAACAATTTCCAAAATGGGAAGAAGAAGAAACTGTGCTTCGGAAATTTCACATAACGTCCAAAGGGAAAATAGAAACAGACGGTGCTGGAATGCTTCAAGTACGTTTTAAAATACACTCTCGAGTATACAACTTCAGGTTATTCGACGTGTATATCTTGTGTCCAATTGCATAATCAACCCATCATTCATTTTTTATGAAAATGTGCATTTTGGAAATACAACACCTAAATAAATTAGGCACATTTTCAAATGTTTTATTATCAGATGTTCTCAAATCATTACACATCTTTAAGTTGTACCAAGAGTTTATTCTAATTTTCATAAATGTTTCCTTGTTATGGTGATACTTTGCATCATACGAGAATTACAAATCGTTTTATTTGAGGAGTTGGGTGGAATAACTGCATAACTATAAAAAAATATGCAGTTTTGAGAAAAAGGGTAAAAACTTTTTGGCACCTTCAAATTTAAGATCAAAAGAAATTCTTGTCAACTGTATATTTGAAGGCTTGCCCGGAAGAATGTGACAAATACTCAAAATTGAGACTATTATGAAAAAATGTTCTTTGCACATTGGCCTAGCTAGTGTTGTTATCGACAAGTAGAAAATAGCACTACAACCCTGTGTAACTGAGAGTAAAAACACCGCTTTCGTGAAGAACGCTGCCTAGACGACACACATTTTTTGCAATTTACTCAAAACTGTGATTTGTAACCTACAACATTCTTCCGGGCAAGCCTTCATTTATGGAAGGAAAATAAACAGGTTTTGCAAAAATCTGTTAACTTCAATTGACAGGCCTTAAAGTTACAGGTTAATTTAAAAATGCAACTATGCCATTATTCCAAATATCGTGCTAATTTATAAATACATTTACGCTTTTTTTCCAAGATCAGTATCGTTTCCTTTGTTTTGGAAGTGAAGCGATAAAAAGAAAGAAATCACAAAAAATTTCACATTTACAATAGTCTCATTCCATATTCTTGCTTCAAAAAGTCCAAAAGTGCAAATCATATACATATGATTTGTATGTAAATATGATTTGTGACCCAATGTCTTTATGCTATAGACTGGTCCGAAATGATTCAATATTCGCATTTTAAGGAATAACAACTTAAGTGAATTAACGCCGTTTTTCCATTCAACTCCACAATTTCATCAAACTCTTCAATCAGTTTTTGAGCTTCGTGCAAAACTGATTGACTTGGTATTTTTGCCTTAGTTGGATTTTGCTGACAAATACATCGGAGGCTTGCTGTTCACGCATGGACTCGTACAAGAAGAAATCCGGTTTGTCATTTGCCCAGAATTGATAATATCTCGGTTGTTCACTGAAGTTATAGATGCAAACGAATGCATGATCATAACTGGTATGTTTATTATTAACTTCATTTTTTTTATACTATTATTTAAAATTAAATTTGAAACTTGAAAATTTTCGAAGGGATATTGCGATCTCAGGCTGGGACAATGATTTGTTTCAATCCTTGTTTTCTATTCAAAAATACTATTATTTAATAGTTTCTTTTCTATTATTTAATTTTTTATTATTATTTTTTTAATATTTTTACATATTTATTATTATATATTGATGCAGAATATTACTTTTTTTATATATTTTATTACTACTGTATTCTAGTGTATTGTATTATTTTTTTAAGTATTGTTATTTATTGTCTTTATCATTACTCCATATTATTAATATTAAATTAATAATATGGATTAAATTAATTTATTATTTCAGTAGTTTCTTTTTTATTATTATTATTTAAAGATGTAAGTTTTATAAATATGATTTGTTTAATAATAATAATTTCAATGTTATTTGTGTATTATTCATTTATAGGCTGTGAACAATTTAATACATATACTGGATATGCTACTAGTTTTCAGTGGACGGGGGATTTTGTGGACACAACAACAAGGTGAGCCTTGGTTAAATTTTTGGTTTTTAATTCGTACTCATTGTAATCTCATTTCGCATGGGTGGTTTTTTTCTGTGAAGAGACGAATGGAATCGACGTCACACACAAGTGCTTGCCATAGATGCTACTCGTTTTTATGTGACGGCAGAGCAATACACTCCACAGTCTTTGAAAAGAGAAATTGAGAAGGCAAGTTCTTTAATTTGGTTGTTGTGCATAGTGTATTGTTTAGCTAATTTTTGTGATTTGTTTGCTATAGGCTTATTGTGGATTTTGGACGCACGATCCAAAATACTTATCCGCAGTAGCAACCGGTAACTGGGGATGCGGTGTCTTTCGAGGAGATCCACATTTGAAATCACTGTTGCAATGGATGGCTTCTTCGGTCGCTGGTCGCGACCTTTGCTACTTTACGTTTGACGACGAATCTCTGTCTAAAGACATTTCTAACATGTTCAGTTTTCTCCAGGAACGGAAAATGACTGTTGGTATGTGGCAACTTCTGCTATCTATAACCTGAAGCTTGCTTGTATTTTGTTTGTTTGTTTGTTTGTTTTTTAATAAAAATTAACTGATGCATTGCAGGAAAGCTTTGGAAGTTATTGCTGGATTATCATCGTTGTGTTGTTTCACCCAACAAAAGTGATGTTCCAGTCCGACTGTATGAATTCATTTACACATCATTTGGTAAGAAAGTGCAATTGTTTTACACCAATAAACCAAGAAGTCCAAAAGGCGCAAGAAAAAAATAAACCAACCCACGTTTCTTTAATATGTAAGAATGGACTAAAAAACATAACGATTTATTAACACCAACAACAAAAAAATCGTTTATGAATTTGTTGGATGGGTTTGTAGAAGATGTTAACGTTGTATGTATATGTATATTACAGGTAAGTAATACGAAATTATATTTTAAAATATTTGTAAGTATTATGTATATATTGCTATATTAAGTCGGCAAAATAATTTTTCATATCTGTTGCTGAATAAAATGAATTTGAAATTCGAATATATTTTGTTATGTATCGAACTGTTTTTTTGAAAGAGGCACATATAATGGGGACGTATTAGCTGAGGTGAGAAATTAAAACAAATTTTTACAGAAATGTTTAAAATTTATATAGTATCAAGTCCTATAATGTGGTCAAAGATTAATGTTCGGTAATTGTACAGGCCTTTGTGATCTTGTCATGCTATAACACATAAGTGAAAAAGTGTGACACTACACACAAACAGGAAATTATATACAGTAGGCTCGAGTCTCTAGCCCAGTAATTTGACACTCGGAAGGTAGCAGGTCAGTGCATGAAACTTGTCTTAAACGCAAAAAATAAGTAAAATTGACAAATTTCGTGTGCAATGCAATGATATTGAAGACAAACTTAATAACTGATGTACATAGTTTGATACTTTGTACAGTGCCCTGCATTGTGTGATTGGTTTTGCTAAGTTAGTGTATTAATAAACAGCAATTTGTTCCCAAAATCCATTATTCCGACACCCACTGATCTGATATACGCTGGATTAGAGAGACTGTACTGTAGTTTTAGATATTTTAAGGCTTGCTCAGAATAACGTTGTATATTACAAAAATTCAAGATTCATATGGAAAACAGTTCTGCCAGCCCATAGACAAACTCATACCTAAAACATACATATATCACTTCGAAATTGGTCACCTAATATATGACAATCAATGTGTTGCTGAATACTTCTTTTGCCATTTACTCAAAACTATGAATTGTTACATGCAGATACAACGTTATTCTGGGCAAGCTTTCTTTAATAAAGTGACGGAAAATAATGAGAGCAAAAAACGGGAGTTTAATGGGAAGCTGAACTACAGGGGCAGCTGAACCGTATGTCCCTGCAATTTCAGTACTCTGTAAATGGGTTACGTTCATGTGTTTTAGTGATCTTTAATTCGTAACAAAATGTCTGATGGCGCTGCGACCGAAATTGGTATTACTTCGGACGCTTATAACGCGAAAAACCGTCCAAAGACAGTCGATAACTGCTTGTAACTTACATAGATTTGATACACGTTATCGACTGTCTTTGGGCGTTTATTACGCTAAAAATGTTATAAGTGTTCAAAGTGAACGCGGCCTAAGTGAGTGTGAAGAAGTCGAGGAACGACCAACGCTGTTCACTTTCCTATAAAGTATCTAATTTGTGCAAAATTTCCAGTCTCCCTAAACACGCTTTAAAATACAACGAAATACTTTCAAGTTAGTTACAGTACTTAATGGGTAACGATAACAAATGTCAGATTTACCAAGTTCACCGACTTTCACCCCAGTGGCAACTGTACAATAATTTGCAATGATGTCGGAGTTGGTTACCATAACAACACGAATGTAAACAGTAAGTAAATGTGCAAATTTATAAACGATGATCTGACTGAACGAAAGCGACAACCCACTTTGTTTTTTATTCTTCCATTAATGATATTTACAATGTTGAATTTATGATATTTAACGCTACACAACATTCGCAATGCCTCCAAAAAAAGAAAAAACTCTGGAAGAGATAACTGCAAGGAAACAACGAAAAGTTGAAAGAGAGCGCAATCGCCGACAGAACATGACAGATGAGGAAAAAGCTCGCTATAAGAGAATGCATGCCGAAGCATGTAAAAGACGCAAGGCAAATCAGGAAGACATAGAAAGACAATGCCATGCAGCACAAGAAAAAAATAGAATTGCCAATTTGACGGCGGAACAAAAGCAAGCTCAAAGACAACTGCATGCTAAAAATGAAAGACGCAGTTACATAACTCAAAATCAACGAATGACTTTTGATGAAACTGCAATTTCAGAACATCCCTACATCAATGTTAAGTGTAATTTCCCTCATGCAAAACATTTTGCAAAGGAACTGTCGTCTGACAAGCTTTTTATCCAGTGTTGCCAACAAGGAAATGTGGGCATTGAACCAGTAGAGGTTTTTCCTTTGATTCAGCAAGATGCCTCGATGGGAGCAAACCTTGCGCCACCACCAGGGCATGGTATGTATTGCTTCCAAATTACAGTAGAACTTCTTTAACTCAAACACCCAAGGGATCGAAAAAAAAATTCGAGTTACAGAGAAATTCGAGTTAGAAAAGTTCGTTTACATGTATTGTTAGTTATACGGACCATGAAAAAATTCAAGTTAGAGGGAAATTTGAGTTATAGGTGTTCGCGTTAGAGAGGTTTCACTGTAATGTCATACCATACTCTCGAATATCCACAAAGAGGTATTCAAACAGTGAATCATGATAACAATGTGTGACAGTTTTTAAATTCTAGAAATATATTTCATGTAGCCTCACTATGTAGATGCTAAACTAACTTAAGTTAAATACCTGTACTAACTAATCTTTGTAAATACACATGTTAATAAATAAGTGGTTCCACATGTGTAGCTAATTCTTTAAATGCTATTGAATAACCAATTGAACTTTAGTTGGGTTTTGTTCAGTTTGTGTAAACTGTCCATCATATGACGTGTTTTGCTAGTTTTTTTATACAGTGGAACTTCATTATACGTACAACTCTATATTTGTCTAACTAAATTCAACTCGCTATTCGTACGTTGCGAATTCATACTAATTTCAAGCATCATTTAGTACATGGAAAAGAAAAGAAGAGAAAAACACTTGAAGGATTACCTGTTTTTAATGTTTTTAAGGACGGTGACCACCATTTCTAACAATAACATTTTACTTCCTCTCCATTTCATGTCATGTTCATTTACAGTATTGTGTTACAGTATATTTTTTGGTTTTATAGTTTTTATGTATGATTTTATGCATTAAGTATTGTATTACTACTAGATGATTGACCTGGTGTAACATACGCCAGCTAGCTATCCCGTGGATTTCATTGGTTACCCTGGTGCTATAGTAAACCTGCGTGGATTTAGAAGGTGGGGTCTACCTTAGAATTATATATATAAATATGGTAGTACTATATAGGCTATATACTATAAACAAAGCTGTATTACTACAGTATAAAAAATCATCATGGGTCTGGAATGGATTAGTCCAATTAACATTATTTTTTAGGGGAAAAATTAATTCGCCATTTGTACAAATCGCTATTAGAACAGCCTCCTGGAACAAATTGGGTACAAATAGCAGGGTTCCACTTCAATTACTAATTGTAACAGTGAGGCATTTCCTCTTTTTTTTATTACTTGGGGGGAGAGGCATAGTTTATTATTAGCTCGCGTATACTTTTTATAAAACAGGAAACACTACTACAAAGAAAATTAAAATGCACAAAGCTGTACAATCACTACAAGTTTTTTAAGTGACAGCCGAATGGTTTCTCTATTCCAGCGGTTCCCAACCAGTGATACACATACCCTTTAGAGCAGTGATTCTCAACAGGGGGTACGCCTGTAGTGCCAAGGAGTACGCCTGACTTTCCATACAAAATGGCGGACTTTGAGATTACAAGAGTTATCGGCTGTGTTTGGACAGTTTTCACGCTATAGCGTTACATTCAAAGTGAAGGCCGCCATAGTTTATAATTATCGCTTGCAGTCCTGTCTACCAGGACCGCGTTCCCTTTGGACGCTGTTAGCGCTTTTTGCACGAAAACAATCTGAAGCCAGTCGATAACATGCATAGGGTCTATGCAAGTTACAAGTGTTATTCACTGTCTTTGGATGGTTTTCACGGTTTAACAGTATCCAAAAATCGCTAACAGTAACCAAAGTGAACACAGCCAAGATTCTCTGTTTGCTTGCACCAGATACCAAAGGTATAGAGGCTACCAAAGGTATCATATAAACCTTTGACCAGATACCTAGCATTTCTATTTAGAAATTCAAGGTCTCTGACCACAGCCTGTCTTAACTGCAAGACCACATGGTTTTGGCCACATGGTAATTTGCGTAAAGCTATTTTACGCACAAATTTTTGTGCTAAAGATTTTTTAAAGGTCAGTCGATATATAGGCTAATATTAGAGATATTCAGTACTTCTAAATATTTATTGATTAATACTTTTATGTTTTGGTTAATAAAACTTCAGAAAAGTGATCACAAACTTAAAATAACGGTTGTTTTAATGCTGTTTGTATTCGCGAATTCAAGGAACATGCACACATTTATAAAAATCTATAATTTTATCCATCCTTATTCCATTCTCTTAATTTATTTTTAAAAAATATGTACATATACGACGTGTACATTCGTTGCCAATTGACTTCGTGGCAACCAAATTTTGTGAAAATTGCTGAGAATTTGACACATAAAACATCTCATTAAATTTTGTGTTGTCCAAAAATTACGAAAAAATAAATATACTCATTTCATTTCATTCAATTTTTTTGTTTTTATAATCGTTAATAAAAAAAATTATATGGTAATAATAAAGCTGTGCTAATAGTAAGCTTACAATAACCGTAAGGGGTACTTTAGAAACAGCTGCCACACTAGGGGGTATGTGACGAAAAAAGGTTGAGAACCACTGGGTTAGAGGTCTTGAGTTCAGAAGTCTCTTTACTTCTGTCAGTGTTATGATTTCTTCTTTTCGTAGGGCTGCTCTTCCTACGGTTTTCTTTAAATGATCTTTCGTCATTCTGATGAGGCGCTTCCAGAAACCTCCCCACCACGTTTCGTGATGAACGTTCATGTTACTTTATTATTCGCCACAAAGGTTTGAATATGTTCGCTACGAGTGAGGAACGGAAAGGTATCCAGTTCATCTTTGGCTTTTATGAATGACTTCGTGTTGTCAGAAGACAGTATTCCGTACACCTCTTCTTGCACTAAAATGGCGGAAAGCTGCAAGAAATGACTGCAGTCATGTTGTCGGTCAGTTCCAAATGTACGGCTCGAGTAGCACAACATGTGAAGAGTGCTATGTATGTCTTTTCACCTTTTAGTAACAGTGGAGCAGCAAAATCAATGCCTGTCTTGGCGAAGGGAGGTGCTGGTGCAACACGATCAGCTGGCAAGGGAGCCATTGCTTGTTTTAGAGGTCTGGCATTGAATCTTGTACAAACTTTGCATCATTTGATAATGTTTTTTATCTGCTTTCGCATCTTCGGGAACCAATTATATCTGCATACATGATTTATGGTTGAGTTGATTCCACAATGCATAACCTTATGGTGACTACGAATAATTATCAGACAAGTGAAATGGTGTTTTTCTTCCAAGATGAGTGGGTCATGTTTTTCTTCTCCTCTTTTCTTCTGTGACTTCGCTGAAGTGCAGCCGTCCACCCAAACGCAGGTTATCGTACTCATCTATGAAAGGTGCGACATCTTTAAGAAAAGATGTCGTTGATATGCGCTCACTTTTACGTAAGGGAGCAATTTCTTGTGCAAAGTACTGCTTCTGTATTTGCTTGACCCAGTTATTTTTCGCTGCAATGATTTCTTCTTCCGTCAACGGTCCTGCTGACGATTGTTGTTTTGAGTTTGCATTATTACAAAATCTCTTGATTCATGCGGTTAATCGTAATGCTCGTGTTAAGCTGCTATGTTTTTGGTGTCCAGTACTGCTACGCTTGGAGGGGTGACATCTACTACCAGAGCCATTATTTCTTCAACTTCTTCATGTGTGTCTTTGGTTGGCTTGGTTTCTAGGTCCTTGTCATCACGTTGCAGCCATACTGGCCCCTCCAGGCAAGTTGGATCAGCTATCAACTTGTCTAACGTTTGTCCACGTGACACACGGTTTGCGGGATTATGTTCGCTACGACAGTGTTTCCAACATTTAATTTCAGTCAGTGAATGTGTAAAATAAATTTGCACTGGGCCAACGTCAGATATAAATAAACTTCTTTTTATATCTCCAGTTAAATAAATACAGGATACATACAGTAATGATGGTTAAATAATAGTTGTAAGGCACAGGAAAATATCGCTCGCGCTCTTGCTTCGTTACTCTTTTTTTTCTCTTCCTTCTCTCTTTCTTCTCTTTTTACTCACCCGCGCGCCCCGGGCAGTGCCGCTCGATCATCCCTCATCCCCTCTATGACCAGACGTACTACTCTACTCATAGATAATCATTTTCTACAAATGAATTTCTCGAATTCTGCCTTTCACGAAGGGCTTCCATTTGTGTGTATTACCTTTGATCTAGGTAGGCCAGAGCACAATTTCACTGTCTGTCCATCTCAGCTGTCCATCTGTCAGCTCCCATCTCTTGAGCTGGTCGACTGGTGCCGTCGTCACGTAGCAGAGTGGCATCTCAAGGCTGGTAATTTCGTACACCGTGTCGGCGATCTGGCGTACAACTCGTAGATGCCCTCGATACAGAGCTGATAGTTTTCCAGCACCTCCGGTGGACAACAGCTCTTTCTTCAGGCCATATCGAACGGCCTCAGTCGGTGACAACTGTAAACTGGGTCTCGTAGATATACATCCGCAGCTGCTTTATGTCCTACACGACTGCAAGTAGCTCCAATTCTGTGGAGTGATACCTCCCCTCGCAGTCGGTGGTCCGTCGGCTGATGTAGGCAATGGGGTGCCATCTATCTTCTTAGTTAGGTTGGAGGAGTACTGCCCCCAGCCCTTCCATTGATGCATTGGTGTGGATCTGGCTTGACTTCTTGGGGTTGAAGACTTGTAGTACTGGCTCAGCTATCAGCTTGTCGACAAGGTCTTCAAATGCCTGGTGGCACTCTTCGCTTCACTGGAAGGCTGCCTCCTTTTGTGTGAGCATGGTCAGGGCTCTGGCTCTTGTGGCAAAGTGCGGGACGAATCTTTGGAAATAATTACATAGGTCTCGCCTAGGAAACTCCTGACGCCCCGACATCTCTTGGGACTGGGAAGTTTCGGATGGCCTCGGTCTTTATCCATCCCGGCTTCAACTCATCCATCGCCAGTAACCCCAAAAACTCGACCTCTGAGCAAGTAAAATGACATTTACTAAGTTTCAGGGTTAATCTTGCCTGTCGGAGCTTATCGAGGACTCGCCGCACTTTGTCTCGCAGCTCTTTTTTATTGGCTGCCCCTCCCCCACAAGGACATCGTCCATGTAACGTCTTAGTACAACTCGGGAAAGTGGGCCCAGCACCATCTCCATCATCCGGTTGAAGATAAACGGGATGTTTACCAACTCAAACGGCATGCGCGTGAACTGCCACTTGTTCGACATCGTGGAAAAAGCAGTCTTCTTTTGGGCCTCCTCAGTCAGCTGCATCTGGTAGTAGCCGGCAGCAAGGTCTAAGACAGCATATGTTGTCCATGAGTTGGTGCCCTCCAGGATTTCTTCTAGTCGAGGACACGGGAATTGCTTTCTCCGGGTGATGTCATTCAAGGCTCGAAAGTCAATACACATTCTTTCGCTTCTATCCTTCTTGCGGACCAAATCACCGGGTGGATATATGGGCTCTGGACTTTGTGATGATACCCGCTTCCGCCATCCCCTGGACCATCTCGTCGATCTTCTTCTTCTACGATGCCGAATATGGGTACCGCTGTAGGTTGATGATCTGGTCCGACGTCAGGTCTATTGCCATCTGTAGTTTGGGGTAACACCACACTTCGGATAGATCGAATGCGAAACAGTCTTTGTACACGTTCACAAGAGCCACAATCTTGTCTCGTTCTTCGTGTGATCACGTGAAAGCATCACATTGTTCTGACCTTGTTGAGAGAGAACAATAAACACATTCATTGCATGTTCGTTAAACGTCTTGAATCTTTGAGCCTGTGTCCACACTACTTTCATTCGAACAGCGTTCAAGAATTTGTCGTCTCTACTGGCCAACGAGGAAATCCGACTACGGCCAACTACGGCCACCTCCAAATGGGTCCGACAGTCAAGAATTGAAAAGCGTCATAGATTTTGACAAACTTCGAGGATCTGATAATTATAGAGAATGGAAGATAGACGCTGGAATGTTATTAAGAGAAAGAGGACTTCATGGGTTTGTTGATGGAACTGAATTATCAATCGGAAACGATGCTAGTCAAAGAAAAATGTGAATATCGAAGACGGAAGGATAAAACTCTATCAACAATTTATTTATCAGTTTATATATTGCAAATGTGACTGAACCAAGTGGAATTTGCCTGGAAAGTGTTGCAGACAAATTTTGAGCCTTTGTTGAAAGCATTAATAGGCAGATTAGTGGCTGAGTTTTATAGTGCCAAGACGACAAATGAAGAGTCTATGTGCGTCTTTGTAGCGAGGATGATGGATTTGACCAGGGCCGGCTTCTTCGACATGCATATCCGTTTCAATAGAAACGGTGACGGTGATGCATATCACTTTAGGGAAATGATATGTAACAGTCTCATCGCTGAACTAGTCAACCAAAACTCTTCATATCACCCAACATGCAATGCGTCTTTTACTTGAAATGAAAATTGACTATTCACTGCAGCTGCGCATGCGCAGTCTCCCTTCCTTGCTTCCGGAGGTGCTAGGGAACCACGTTCATTCCATCCATTGTTTGTATAGGTTCTTGAAGCTGTCGGGTCTTGACCAACTTATATAGTGTTCTTTAGGTTTTGTATTTCTGTGGGCGCCATATAACAACCCTCTTGGCAGTTGGTGCACCTCTAAAACCTAAATAACTAACTAACTGCGCAGAGAGCACAAGTTGATGGCCGAGCATGCGCAAAAGAAATGGTCAGTTTAAAAGTTTACTACAAGCTCTTAGCAGACGACAATGCTTGGAACAGTTTCGATATTCAAAAGTAAACAAAGTACAGTACCGTAATATGTAATACTAGCTGCATGCCCGTGCAGAAGCACGGTTACCCATTGGGCTTTAGACCCAATATGAGAGGGCTATTATATTTGTTCATTTTGTCGAGCGGTCTAAGAGCTTCTCTCTTGAGCTCCACTCATCCTGTGGTGTGGGTTCGAATCTAGCCTCGTCCAAAAAATAAAAAAATACAGACGAAGCAAATTATATTGTTAAGGTGCTGTATTAGGTTATTTACTTAATATTTATTTATTAGGCTTAAATAAACTAATGAGAAATGTTATCTCAAATGAAGTGCTAACAAATGTAAAAAAATGAATATTGTAATGTAAACATTCATATTTAACACGTTTATTACATTATAATGATTATAAAAATAAAAATTTTCTTCAATAAGTAGAATTTTGGTCAACCATCTCGAATTTACGTCGTATTTCTCTGCATTTAACTCGTTGATGCCTCTCTTGCGCTCATCGACGTGCTGGCACGAGTGCGTCGCCAACCGAGTCGGCAGTCGGTAGCCGTGTAACCACCGGCCTCCCGCACTTTATCGACGACCTCGTTACCACAACCAATAACATGTAATGAACATTTCTTTATTCCTCATGTTGTAGGAGTATCTTTTAGGACGATATTCCCGTTCTTTTCACTCTTCTTGCATCCCTCCAAACGCATAGAATGAAGTGAGCAAAGTTGCCGCCATCTTATTGATATGGATAAAAATGATATGAATACGACCTTTTGTGCGTTGCAGTTCTGCAGTTCTGCTGCTCATCGGGCAACAGAAACGTGAGTTTTCTCGCAATGTTACTCATGTCGAACAAGTCAATTTTGCAAATCCTGTAACGCTTATGACGTATCCATATCAAAATGGGTGAAATTGAAATGAATACACATGTCGTACAAGCCGGCCCAGGAGACTTGCCAATATGAACTGCAAAATAGATGTTCATCTAGCTTACAGACTGATTTGTGGGTTGCCCAGCAGATTTGATGTCGTGGTACAACAGCTGTATCAGTTAGAAGACGAGAAGTTTACGTCGGAAGCTGTTTCAATTGCTTTATTGGCTGAAGACGAACGACTAAAAAATAATAGTTGCATAAGTAATAGTGATGTTGGAATAACTGGTGCATTTGCAACTAATGTAAACTCAATGGGAAAACGTAGAGATAAATTCTCCCAGAGGGGTAAGACGTACAATAAGGGTAGAGGAATGAACAAATTGTCAAACACACAATGTTTTCACTGTTTGAAATTTGGACATATTAAAGCCCAGTGCCCAGAATTACACAAAAATGATGGTGACCCTAGAGTTTTTAATGATAGGGGCAGAGGTACATACAGGTGTGGATGTAATAGACGTTACGTTGCTGCGAGCAGCCCTTATTCTAAGTTTTTTTCCTACTGCACAAATATCAATTTTGTTTTGGTCAAACAAACAATTCCCAGTGTTATTGGGGGGGGGGTGACTCCCTTTTCCAATAACATGTTTAGTACACTGACGTAGAAAAAAATGAAAAAATTGTGCATTTTTGGGGTTTAAACATTAGTTTAGAACTTTATTCGCCACGAAAAATGAAATTTTCTTACATATTCGTCATAAAATTTAAAATGAACCCCTCCATACCCCGAAAAAAAGTCGGTTTTAAGAAAATAAGACAATAATAAAAATTTTAATTTGATTATTATTAACTGAAAGAAATAATATCTTAATTATTTCTCTTCCTTTTCTGCAGTATTTGGTTCGTGATTGTGAAAAGATTGTATTGATAAAAACTTCAGAACTTTTTGTAGAATGAGTTAGGATCGCTGGAATGTCATGCCAAACTTTGACCGAAGTCGACGATGTGCACTATTTAGTTAAGTTAGTGTCAAAAGTATTCTGTTAAGAGTCTGGGAATGGATTAATTCACTTTCCAGTAGTTCTAATGGGAACAATTTCTTATTTCTAATGAGAAAAATTTATTCAGACTTCGGTCATTTCAGAGTCCGAACAATTCATAACTGCACAAATATGGTATTCTTACTGCACAATTTAAAATCCCCACTGCACACTTTGTGTCTAGCTGCACGTTACAATAAGGTCTGAATGCGAGTAGAAAAAGTGGATTTTCAGCATTGGAAAATTCATCATCGCATGTAACTGAGCATGTTGATTCTAGTCGGAAAAGTCATGATTTCCCGTTTGACACCGGGGCCACACATCATTTTTGTGGGGAAAGAGATTTGTTCACAACATTTTGCGATATTGACAAAGATATTAAACAGGGAAAAGGTTATTTGAATGCCAAAGAGGTGAGACAAGTGGTCATTGATCTAATTGATGAGAGACATTCTAAGTTAAGAGTCCAATTGGAAGAAGTATTTCACATACCAGGATTATCCAGAAACTTAATTAGTCTAGGTTCTGTAGACAAAGCAGGGTTTTCGTATGTAGGGAAAAAAGGTAGATTGTGTATTTATAGACCTGATGGAAGGTTGTATTTACAAGTCAAAAAAGATAACGGATTATATAAAACTAGCGGTATGCCCGTCAAAAATGACGGTTAAGCTTTCAGGTGGTAAAAAACAGGTTCTGTTGTATGAGTTCAAGTGGCCTAGTTGGTAAGATAGTGCTATAGCTGCCATTTGAACCCGGGTTCGGATCTCGCCTCGACCAAAAAAAAAATAAAACATTTTTTATTCAAAATTTTTACAATCTCAGTGTGACAGACAGACAGACAAAGCAAATTATATTGTTAAGATAAGTGGTTTAAAACCCGAATCGCCCATTTCTGCTAATGTGTTGGTGCAAGAAACAATTAATTCATTAAACTTGTGGCACAAGCGATACGGCCATATAAATGCAGGAACAGTCTACCGCATGATTAATTCTAAAATTGTAGAAGGGGCTGATAAAGTATTAGGTCAGAATATAAATTGTCATTATTATATTCAAGGTAAATTGAAACGAGGACCGTTCAAAAGACTACATGGTATCAGATCAAATAGATCACTAGAATTAGTGCACATGAATTTATGGGGTGCATCTCCCAAAAGAACCAGTGGAGGAACACAATATTTGTTGGGAATAGTTGATGATTATTCAAGTAAAAGTACATGTGTACATGTTAAAAGCTAAGTCAGAGACCCGAGAAAATCAAAGAATTTATTCCAATGGCAGAAAAGAGTGTTGGCCAAAAGATTGCTACGATTAGGACAGATAATAGGTTAGAATTTTGTTCGAAGGAGTTGGAAAAATATTTTAAGACTTTAGAAATAAAGCACCAAGTAACAAATATTTACAGTCCGGAAATGAACAGCACGGCTGAGAAAATAAATCAAGATATAATGAATGCGGTACGAACCTTGTTAATCTCAGCATACATGGATGAGAGTTTTTGGGGGGAAGCCCTACAGTTCTATTTGCATGTAAGGAATCGTACGCCACATAGTACGAACGTTGGAGTTCCTCCATATGAATTATGGCATGGCAGAAAACCAAACATTGCTCACTTTAGGGTGTTTGGTGCAATGACTTTTATGTACATACCAAAAAGGTATAGGGACAAATTGAAACCTAAAGCAGTACTTCTTTTGAAAACAAAAGGAGTACTAGTTGGGTATGCAAAAAATACTAAAGGTTATAGGGTTTATGATCCTGTAAATAATGTATTATTGAGTTAAAACATATCAAAACCGACAAGTTGATTCTTGGTATGAAAGGTGTGGAAGAAGATGTTTTTTTTGTTTTGTTTTTTTAACTGGTTATTTCCTACCAGTAATATACAAAAGAAAAATAGAAATAGAATGTAAATATTTTACAAAGATAGGTAGGGAAATGGTGGTGACGGTTAAATACTATTGATAAGTCACTTTAGCACAGTGTAGATGGTAGTTTAAAAGCACTTTATTCTTGAGTATAAAGGTACAACGTCAACATTATATATAAAACTTGAGTAGACCAACGAACCCACTCTCGCAGCTACATGAGCAGCAACGAGAGTAACCCAGTCCAACACCACGAGACACAGACTGACGTCATCACACGCCAACACCCCTTCTCGACGCAGACTGCGTCTCGCCATCACACTAGACCTAATTGACCACAACACTTTAAGAAAGGAAGTTTGCCCAATGGCTTAGTAAGAATGTCAGCAGGCATTTCCTCAGTGGGGCAGTATGTCATGCACACTTCCCCCTTCTGGTCCATGTCCTTCAGCAGATGGTATTTAATGTCAATGTGCTTGGTTCGCGGGCCGCACTTATCCGATTCTGCTAGGAGAATACATCCACGGTTGTCCTCGCACACCACCGTAGGGCCCTCTGCCGGGGTTCCCATGTCCAACAAGAGCTGACAAAACCACAATAATTCGGTACATGCCAGTGCTGCCGCCACATATTCGGCCTCGGTCGATGACAGTGCCACTGTTGCCTGTTTTTTACTTGACCAAGCAACTGCGTTTCCACCCAGAAAGAAAACATGTCCACTTGTGGACTTCCGGTCAACAGTATCACCAGCATGGTCGGCGTCTACGTAACAGCTTAACACCTCTGTTGACTCCGCCGACAGCCATAGTTTTTTGTCGATGGTCGTAGCTAGGTAACGCATGACTCGTTTGGCAGCACC
>JAQIWH010003927.1:0-18376 GCA_034695005.1 Cryptops parisi
ATAATTATTCTTTATCTTAGTGGTTTTAGCTGTAAAGACTTAGCTGTAAAGTCGTTAGCCGTAGATGTTTTAGCTGTAAAGACGTGGAACCAATCTCTTTTTGTTTAACTCATTCTTGTTGAGGTTGAAACGATTAACATCTTTGAGCTTTTTCGTTGGTAGGTTTCCGACGACCTACAGAGCTGAAATTATGAACGTTGGCTGGGCTGGGGTCGTTGAACATTTTGTTGTATTCAATTCAGTTCCAATTCTGAGATTTTTGTCACACGAAGAGTCCATTTTTTCTCGAAAAGTTGTTCTGACGATATACCTACATTTTAAGCCATTTCAAGCCTCCACACATTATTGTACACAAAGATAAACGATCTTTTTTCGATATAAATAGCTAATGCACTACCTCATTACGTGGGCAGCTCTTCATTGTTGAGAGTATAAAACGGTTCCATCCAAATAAACACTTAACCTATTTCAGCCCAAAAATATATATTCCGCGTGTTTGTTTCAGTAATTACGAAGTTGTGAAAGGTTATAAAAAATACGCAGTGTTGTTTTTTAAACACTTGTTCGCTTTCTTAGTTTAGTAGTACACACGGATATGCGTTTTGAATATTTCAATCTTGGGTGATGTGATTTTGATATTTGCGTGCAATGTTATAAATTTGGTTCTTTGCACTTGAGAAAGTTCCCCCACCTGCACAGGTGAGAAGGGGACTTGTGCGAGTGTGGTCGATGGTCAAGCAGATGACAGTTGACACAAAACCCCACCTGAAACCAGTTTCCTACAACTTGGGCTTGGTTCCAGTTTTTTTTTACTTGGCATCACCCTGCGCACAGGTAGTGTTTACCTGTCGAGATTATGTATCGCATTCCTAGTGTTAGATTTGAATATAGCATTTACGATGAAGTGATTTTTCATTTTATTTGTCGCTTTTTTTGATCATTTCATTTACTATGACAACAAAAGCGCAAAGATAGTTTGTGTGACTGTTTGAAAAAAGGTTCTGCCTAAGACACTTGTAATGTCACCATAATATTGTAGATGATGTTATATGATATTATACACTAAGTTTGGTTATACAATGGAATTCGGTTATTATAATCACGGTTGTTGTTATCAATCGACTACTGTTATCATAATCAGTCGATTTCAACACACTGTTTAATGTTATCAGCTGGTTATTGTTATCAATAAGCACTGGTTCCAAGGTGATTATAATAACCGAATTCCATTGTATTTCAAAAAGTATAAAATTAAATTTAAAAAATAGAAAATTGTACTATAAGTATTGTTTAACATGCTACCCCCAAAAGTTCGACGATGACTGGAAATGTGGTCATTTTCACATGGATTCTAGGAATATATCATCTAACAAGGGGATGACTGTTTTTGGTTTTAATCTTTGATTCATAATATGAAACTCCCAACTGACGGTTAGCGTGAACGTCTCGCTTAACCTTTCACATATCGCACATCAAAAAAAAAAATATAATGAAAAGCGGCTAGGGGGAGGGGGAGTGTTTGGGTGTCTATTGAATACGGTATAGTGTAAGTCGAAGGTTTTCCATTGGTGGAATCCTGGGAACCGGGCACGAACGCAGGATCCCATGTCGCGACACCACCTGCTTAGGGGCACACGTGCCCTTGTTGGAGTGTTGCACGCGCCACCATTCTCACCACCCTATAACCCCTACACACGCGAATCAAATACCCCCTCCTCCTTCACCACCCTCTTTTTCCCTATCCTATAGTCTTCCCTCTCTTTCATTTTCTCTTTCCATCGTTCTCTCCCACCATCCATATTATGGTGGATCTTTAGCATATGCTCGTCGTTGATCACGTCATTTAGACGCCATGTCTTTAATCACGGTTCATGGAGAGTAGGAGGTTTTTTTTGGGTTTACTGCTGATCTGTTCCCAGAGGTAATTGTGCAGCATTGTACCAAGTTTGAAATTAGTGACGCATTCGACAGGCTCTAAGGGTTAATGGCTTACACGTGGTCGGTTGGTCTGTGGTGATTTTTTTGTGGATATCATCCTCCTGTTGGTAATAGGACGCGTGCTATGGTCAAACTTATTATATCATCCGATGAAGCTAGAATTATTCATTGGTTGTTTTTTACGTTTGATGTACCGGTACTGTATATTCATATATCTTAGGTGTTGATGTTTGATCTTGAAGTTTGAAATTATGGTTTTGTTAAGCCAGCCTACTTGTATGTAGTAGAAAATCTCTTGCGTTTTGTTACTCGAATGTAGACTTTGGGAAAAACTGTAGGCTTTGGGAAATCCAGATTCAGGGAACCGTTGGCAAAAATTATACTGTAGTGTAATTAAGTGTTATACTGTAATCAACGGAACCATAATTGAAGGGCCTGGTGTCAAGTAACATTTTTACAATTTCGAAGAAAACGCGTTTAAAGATCTGAACTTGCCTTATTGTGTACGGGCTACTACTTCTTGCACAACTATCTTTGCACATATTGTTGTTTTGCTTAAAATTGAGAGTTTGGAATGTAAAATTGCACCCAACACATTCGAAAATGCTTCTAGGTCATTTTTGACAAAAAGTGTTATTTAACACTCTGGTTAGCTTTACCAACCAGGCCCTTCAATTGGTTGGTAAAGCTAATGTTTCGTGTAAACAATTTTTATCAGTTGGTGTGGGCTTTATGAACAAAACATTCACTTTCACGAAATGTCTCTATAGGGTGTCCCTTAAGTTTAAAACTCTAGATCACAATAATTCTACAGCGTCCATATTGTGATTTGTTTTCGTGGAGATTTTTATGGTTTCAGTTTCGCACAGGTATCATTAAGGGTAATGTACCGTACCGTATATAAGTGATAAGTCTAGAACTATTGACAACAAACGATATAAATGGTGACATAATCAGATACGATGTTCCAGACTTACAAGACTGTCATAATTAGATACGATCTTCCACACTTACAGGACTTTCAGTTCATTACCAATTCAGGTTTCAGCGTTGAAAGATCTGGCCACTAAAAACCTCAGTGATTAATTCCGTAGAACGTTCTTTTACTTAACGATTGGCCATAGCAGAGGCTTCACATCGATGCTTACAAATCTCAGACAATGCTATATAGTTCTTCACGTGACTATTGATAATGTAACTATTCATATTTGAATTCTCCAGAAGAAAAACTGGGAGTTTTTTTACTTTAGTTGTACGTAAGATTTTTGTGACGAATAGGAACTTCTACATATCCATAAGAGCATCTGGCAATAAATTTGGAATAAGCCAGTCTGCCGTAAGAAACATGCGATACAACTGCGTCTACGTTCAAGCCCATTGAAATTTTGACATAAAATTGATGGATGACGCCGAACAGTTCTAATGCTAATGCTCCGAACTATTAAGGCTCATATCGGGTGTACTATAGACATTACCAGTTGGCGATATTATCAAAGTTAGACGACTAGGCTACTCGGTACCACATGGCAAAGTATTTCGATTGTTTACAGAAATAACTCGATTTCTTTTAACACAGATCAAATAACTAAGGACAAAAAAAAATGGTCAAAGAGAATTTATGTGTCTGTTGGCAATATCAGACGATACGAACACGACCGTTGATTGCGCGTTACAACGCATTTCAATACGCGCGTGCTAGACATCTTTTATGACTGGATACTGTGTGTACATTTCTTCAGTCGCCATATGTTCTGTCCAGAATCCAGATTTTTCTTCGTTAGAAAAGCTGCTTTTTTATTATTTGTATCTATTCAACTGTTCCGATGTGGGGGAGGGAGTAGAAACTTCTTTTTTTTTGTAAATGTGGGGGACAAAAAATAGTGGCCAGTGCCAAAGAGGGCACAATTACAAGTAGGTTTCGGTATCGTCTGCCACTATGTCGCGATTAGTTCGCGCCTATTATCAATGCCTATTTCAATGTGGTCAACTTATTCGAGGAGGAGATTGTTCGCCAATCTCTTTTTCATCTTTTTCACCTATTATTCCATCCCCTATATTTTTTTCCTTCCTTATATTCCCCCACCGGTCAGAAATTGGGATCAAAAACTGGCCGTCGTCTGGAAATTTTTCAGCTGACTTTTTCTTTTTCCAATTTTTCGAAGCAAAAATGGTATGCGAGGGCAGGGAGGGGGAGGAGAAAAAACTTACACCCGTCTCGCCTTTACCCCCATAAATAAGCTGGGCACCAAACACCCACCCACCCACTCTCTCTCTCTCTCTCTCTTCTCTCACATTACTATATACACCTTTAATTCTATATCCCCTCCCCCTTTTTTTTCCATTCTTCCCCCACGACGACGGCTGCGTGGCGAGAAAGCCTCGGAAACAAAAGATTGGCGGGACATAGCGCGTGCTGCTGCTGCAGTTGGTGGCACCGACCTTGGTCGGGGGCACGTGCCCTCTGAATGAGACCACTAAAACCCCCAACTATAACCCCATCCCCCCTCCCCTATCCACCGAAAGGCCTTTCTCGACCAAAGTTGGTAATAATGGCCAAAATAGACACCGATGGTTCTCCAATTGAATGCGCGTCTGGTCGGTGTTCGCGTTCATTATGCTACTTACTGTATATTGTACCCAACAGCAGTGGAAATGTCGCCCAAACTCTGGTTTAGGCAAAACGATTGTGTGATGATCACGATAGACTATGAATATGAATTGGATATTAGAGAAGTAGTCGAGAGTCAGTCGTATTGTTGATTATAGAAGGAATCCAATGCATTTGCAATAATTTTTCGATACTATGTTAAAAATTTATTTTATTTCTTTTATTTTAAAATAATTTATCCCATTGTATTAATTAATACTAAACAGTAAATAATAATGAGGAGACAATTGTTTGATGTAAACAAATTAGGCATTAGCCAAGACCATACGTTCAAATAATGTAGTTTTGAAACGAGTACATTTATTAATAAAATTTCTAATTTTTATATTTATTAATCAAATTTAAAATTTTAATATTTATTAATAAAATTTCTAATTTTTATATTTATTAATGCAATTTATAATTTTTATATTTATTAATACAATTTATAATTTTTATATTTATTAATACAATTTAAAATAATTATTCTGGTGGTCGGTAATAGATTTAAGTGAAAAGTAATGTGCAACGTCACATTTTATTTGATTTGTTCATTGGTTGACCAAATAAAAACAGTACTACACCTCAACTAAACTGTCACGAAGGAGGAAAGAGATGGTTGTGTACTTGATAGTAGTGTATATCCTCGTGCAATGATGATACGAGAATCAAGGGCCAAAGTGATAGTGATTCTGTAATTGGTTGCGGTATCTTATTTATCCACCATGCAGCTTGACTTAATAAGATACCAATGTAACTTAACACTACCGTACAGTACAATTATTCTAATTTCCAATAGTGTCAGTCATACATAATCGAAGGGCCTGGTGTAAAAGGGTGTTATAGTAGCATTGTTACAATTTCGAGAAAATCGCGTTTAAAGATCGACACTTGCCTTGCTGTCTATGAGCTATTTCACACTTCTTGCACTAATATCTTTGCACATATTGCTTGCTGTTTTGCTCAAAATTATGCGTCAGTAAGGTAGAATTGCACTTAACACATTCGAAAATGCTTCTAGGTCATTTTTGACAAAAATGTTACTTAACACTCTTATACACAGTACCTTTTTATATCTTATATACAGCACTACGTGTTACGTTGACATGCGAACTAATCGCTTGTTTTTAGAATTAATCTCATTTTAAGCGAGACTCTCGACATACCGTTGTTTATAAACGAACCGTACCATCATAAAATCCTAAAGGGTCGGACATTAACGTTTGACAATCGGAGAGTTCTAAACAACAGATTTCCAGACAGCTGGAAAAGTATTCGCGTACGCGCGTGCAGATGCAGGGATCGGTGTTCGGAATGGTCTAACATATGCAAATTTCTTGCGTAACTCCAAATGGCGTGTGTAGGGGTACGTATTTATCCAGCACTAGGAAATGCTATAGCGTAACGGAACTGAAGAATTTTCCAAGATCAAGGCCTGCTGTCGCAGCCACTGTGCATTTTGCGAGGACAACAAATGACAGCAGTTGCCGTTCTGTTTTAATATCAAAAGAGAAGCGCTCTCTGTATAGAAGAGGCAGGACTTTCTAACTCGTTCACTGTTGAATGCATCCCAGGGTTTGGACACGAGCCGTGCAAGACAATGGATTGTGTGTTTACGGGTTGTAGAGAGTCGTCACCTGCTGTTGCTGCTCGACAGCTGCTAAGCTGAGTAACAGTATAGAGCAGCAGTAAAAGCTGTGATTGCAGCAGCCAGCCAGTTGCGAATTGTTGCTTCAGTACCTGCTGGTTTTCTGCTGCGATTCGCGACCATCATAACGGATGGTGGTTTGTGGTGGTTGTTGTTATTTTTCCCATTAAATCTTCCAACTAAAACGATGACGTTGCGAAATTGGCTTTCCTATGGTTTTTTTTATTTTGTCCTTTTGCCGCTGTCGTGTTTTAAAAGCTAATCCAAAACCACACAAGTGGGTTTTATTGGCCAAAATGATATCTACTCATAAACGTGTACAAAGCGTAGTGAGGGAGATGTCGATGTCACATACCAATTGAGACCGAGGACAGATGACATATTTGACAGATGATTGGAGTTTTTTTAATTTTAGGCTCGAATATATTTAAATGTAGTTGGTTACAGGATGGCGCAGAATTCCCTTTACGATTTTAAATCCGAATATATTTTTTTTTGAAGTGAAATTGTTTTGTTTGAAGTGAAGTAAAACGTGGGAGGTTTGAAAATGTCACAATATACGCCTTAAGAAAGAATTAAAATTGTTACGATTCACTTGGAAAACATTGTTGAGACAATTTCAAATTTAACGTAAGAAATGGTCATTCTAACATACTGCAGTTATGCAAGGAGCACATACATGTCAACGCGAAGGAGGACGTTTATTTTAAAGATATTATATTTCGCAAATAACTTTATAAAAAATTCCAAGAAATGTACTGTATGTTACTATTTCAAACATATATATATTAAATTGATTTCTGTTATGTTTTTTTCACTTTAAATTCGTGAAGGGATTTTTGCGCCACCCTTGATATGTAGGTTTCTTATTATAAATAACAGTTTTATCAATCTGATGTATTCTGATAACTTTTGACAATTACGTCTACGCGAAAATTTATCATGAGATATTACTTTTTTATACAAGGAATTTTCGATTTATGCAAATTCCACATGCAATTTTGATCAAAAAATATCCTCTCAGATGTTCGTTAAATCCAATAAAATATCGTTATTATGCGATTTTGTGCGGTGATTCACAGATAATTGAATGCTAATTTCACTTTATGAGAATTTGAATATATGCGAGATTTTCCAAAACTGTAACTCAATACAAGGTTTGTATTTTGTAAATACGAGGTTTGCAATAAAGGGTTTGTTTTTCATACTTGAGAATACAAAGTTTGTAACTGTAGTTTCAATTTATGGACAATATTTCAATAAGTCATGTAACAAGAAGAACTTGGAAAAACTTCATTGTATTTCGTAATTTGGACTATTTTTGTATACTTTTTGTTTGAAAAGAAATCACTTCCTAAGAAAGGTGTGTATTGTAAAAGGTGTTGGAATGATGATTATTACGAGGGAACTTCTGGGCAGCAGTGTTAGAACAACCGCCCTCTTATTACCCAAAATGAACCAGCAAATTGGGGGGAAGAGAAAACACCTTAAAATTTTGGGGCCTTCTGAAGCCATACATTACACCCAAGTTGTTTGTGGCGAACGTTAATTTAGTTCGGAGATGTCTTCTTTCTTGGTCGAATTACTTCGACTGCTGCACCCTGTATTTCGCTTACTATCATTTGTTCCCCTAGTTTTTTTTCATTATCACTACTAGGTTCAATTTTCGCCTATTTTCTTTTTCCTCTTTTCCTTTTGTTTCGGTGATTTTTTTTCTCCCTATTTTATGAAACTGTAGGCTATTATTTAATTGATGGTAGTTGTGAGGCTATTCAACACCTTATAGGAGATATTATTTATGGGTAATGTTTTTTTTCGTCCTTTTTCAAAAAAATTTTTGTTCTGTAATATGTTCAATCTCTGTAGAGTGGTTATTTCGAAAGAAAAAAAAATTACAAATTTCAGATTGACGTTACAGTGTAAGTACGAGTAATTATCCATTGAGTGATAGATTAAATATACAATTTAGAAATGGAAGATTTGTGTGTTTAGAGAGTTGAT
This sequence comes from Cryptops parisi, assembly GCA_034695005.1. NCBI lineage: Eukaryota > Metazoa > Arthropoda > Chilopoda > Scolopendromorpha > Cryptopidae > Cryptops > Cryptops parisi. Next base: position 8,235 of record JAQIWH010003927.1, read on the forward strand.
TGTTGAAGTAATAAATCTCGTTATTTCATGCAATAATGATTTATTTGATGAGGATATTAAAGCTCATTTACACAACTTTTCGAATCAAATTCTATCAATTTCAGCTGATTTTCTGACGTCATACACGCGTTTTAGTGCTTTTGGTCAAACACAAGAAAAGCACTGAAACGTTCCCGGGTATGTGTATGACGTCATAAAAACAGTTGGAATCGATGGTTTGATTGAAAAGGTTTTGGCGTGTAAAATGGGCAATAAGTCTGTATATTAATATATCACTTAATAACGGATTTTTTCATTTTGTAGTTATTATTTATTAATATTTTTAATAATAATCGTTTATAATAAAAATAGTTTGTGATATAAGCTCTAACTAAATTCTTAAAGATACCGGTAAGCGGTAACCGTAATAGAGTTCACGACACCACTTTTTGTTTTGCATCACTCTCTATATTTCCATGTATATTCAACACAGTGAATATTTATATCGAAGTTGAAGAAATTTCTAGGATCTCAACATTTTTCATCAATTCGACACTTCGAACATACGATGTTGACATTGTTAACCATCATCTCTTTGATTGTAAACTCGTTCCTTAAAACGAGCTTTGCTCATTTTATAGGGTGTCACGCGAAATGCAAGTTAGGGCACTGAACTAATAGAATAGAATAGAACAGAAAACAGAAAGTAGTAGTAGGGGGGGGGGAGGAAGGATTTCATTATAAAGAGGCAAATGGTTCTTATTATAGAAAGTTCGCTTATTGTCCTCTCTTCACCAATCGCCTCGCTTTTAATCGTTTCGAGTCAAACTTCCGACGCGTGTCTTCTCGGAAACCTAATTGTGTTTTGGAATACAGTATTATACGTAGCAGTGGCAGCAGTAGTTGTATGTACAGTACAGTAGTAGTAGTAGTAGTAGAATATATATGAAAGGCGCGTGCGATGAGAGTGTGCGTGTCGCCCGGTGCCCTCGGAAAGCCATTGTCACTACTCTTATAATACCCCCGCTCCTCAGCTTTGAATTGAATAAGTAGCAGCAGCACGTGGAACGGAGCATGCCGAAAGAATGGGGCTAATTGCAGTTGAATACTAGCGCCTCTGCTAGCCACTGAGGATTAAGCTCTCTTTTATGCAATATAAAAAAAAATGGGGAGGGGGGTTGTGGTAACAGATTCTACTACGTACTACCGTTGCACCTCTTTTCATGCTGGAAAACAAAATCCCGTTGCACTGTTATAAGGAGGGGGTGGGGGGGAGAGTTAGAAGTAAATAGGCTGTCCACTTTCTCCAATTCCGCCATGTTGTTTTTTTTCTTTCTCTTTTCTCTTGAGTAAACACCCTTTCTGATGTTTAGGCACCCACGCCATCTGGTGCAGTATGTACAGGCTTTTGTTGACTCCCCGTTTCGATGAAAGAACAGATGGAGACATGTAGTAGAAGATGACGGGTGGTTTCATAACCGACCCATCGCATAAGAGGTCGCGTGCATCTGTAATCAGGCTGTCATTAGCATAAAATTGAATGCCACGTGCCGTTGACATTAGCCGCTGTGTAACGGAAGGCACTGATTTTTGTTTGAATTTAGATCCCGGTTGTTAGAAAAATAACGTTGTTCCGATTATTCGATAATTTGCAAATTACAGTGGAACCCGGTTATTGTGATCACTTTGTGGGACTAGTATCATTATTTGCACTAGTCCCCACAACTAGACTCGACCTTCCCCTAAAATGCCGCTTATTTACTTATATCGACGACAATATACTATTATACCGATATCCAAAGTTTGAAAAACGTATTTGCGATAAAGCAATTTTGGACGATCTAGCCAAAATCACAGACTGGTGTAACGAACACGGGCTTCAATTAAATCAATTAAAAACAAAACGCCCAAATTTAACCAACCTCTCAGAGTTTGAATCGGCACCTATAAAAATATTGGGTCTTTGGTTTAACAAAGGTCTAAATTTCTCTTTCCACATCTAGACACTAAGATTGAATCGCCTACTTTATCTTACAAAGCGCATGAAGAAAGTTCTAAATTATAAAGAGAAACTAAATTTCTTAAAAACAAAAATTAATTCAATTATAATTTTTGAAATTTCCATTTGGGGAGATGTCCCACTTTTTCGTATTAAGAGGTTAACTGTTGCATACAACCGACATGTTAGACTTCTTTTTGGACTAAACAAGTCCGTCCCATTTCCTCCTTCCTTAGAACGCGTCATCTCCTTACAATCTCTCAACTGATTTCATATCACAGACTCTTGGAGTTTTGTCGAGCTTTTCGAAACTCACAACACCCGCTTTCCTTTTTATCACAATGGGTGGTGTGGTGAAATCAGAAAATCGTAGAAAACAACATAGATATACCATCAAAATACAGGGAGTCCACTCAAAGTTTTCGATGTCAAAATTCCCATTGGTGGCAATAGGGAAGTGAAATAACCTATCCTTATATCTCAGAAAACTACCCTTTTATTGTAAAAAAAAAACATGCTGAAAAAATATCTGTGTCCATTTCAAAAAACAATGTTTCAAACATTTTTTACAAAGCTGAGACGTGTGATGAGATGTGTAATTATTTTAAGAATTACACGTCTCATCACACGTGATCTCTGAATAAAAATCCCTACACCACATGTGGTGTGGGGAAAAGATTAGGATCGCTCACACCAACTCTCACTCCTTTGAGTGATAGTAAGAAGAGTGAAAAAAACAACCAAGTACGCTCGTAAAAAGAAGCAGCCTGTCTTAGGACAGCTACTTCAAATTGTAACAAATATTGCAAAGCAGTATGAGTCAAATTAATAATATCTGTAACGAATGTTGCGAAGTAAGATGAGTTAAAACGATATGCAGTAAAACAAAAATAACGAAATAAAACAACAAAAAAAAACTTTTCCGTCATTTTGACGAGCTGTATAGTAGTGAAAGAATGGAAGATCTGTAAGCAGCTGTCCGTACGAAGTAGGCTACGCTACGAGTAAATGAGTTAACAACCCCTGCTAATTTCTGCACTACTGAAAGGAATTGAGTTGTTGGTATGTGGAGAAAAAACATTGCTGTGAACGGAGATTACGTGAAAACCTGACTTTGACTGTTTTTAGCACTACATTACATTGTCGCTATCATATTCATGCATCAATTTATTTCATTTCTGCAATTGATAAGAATAAAAATTCGGATTTTATTCAGACGCTCATGTAGGGCCTGAGATTCCAACTAAAAAATTTCTTACAATAGACTTGTTTACAATGAAAAAAAAAATCGTCGGATACGATTCTTTTAATAATACCATACTCGTTTTAATTAAAAAGATTTTTTGAAAATATTTGAAGATTTGGTTTTATTTAAATTTTCTGCCGATGGGTAAATCCGTAGTCTGAATCATTCGCCTGTAGAAATTTGGTGTCGCAGGCCAACGATACGAGATAGTGTGAGTGAGAGATAAAACCATACAGGAAATGTATGGCTTTTAGTATACAAGATCAATTTTCGTGAACTGACGAAGAAAAGTATTTTCTTTTAACTTTATATACCCCCCCCTCCCTCGTACATCTTTTATGCCGAACACCTTTTGTTCCGGAGCAAACAGTCTGAAATAATCATTTGAGCCAACATATTTAGACTCTAAGATTAGCCTCTAAAATTAGTCCTTGAGCCTAAGATTTAGACCCTAAGTGCTTATGAAAGCCCTTAGCGCCTACACCTAAGTACAAAAAAATGATCATCACATCTTTTAGTCAGCCACCATAACCTGTTTATTTTGTTCACATTAGTGTGTTCTTCATGTGAACAAGGTTTTTTTGCTGTTGTTGTTGTCTTTTTGGTACTGATGGGTTAGTTGTCCATCTCGTTTGGAACACTAGTGATTAAAAACGATTTTATTACTTGACATATTGCTATTGCAGGACCATGTGTAGAATTTTCAAAAGGAAGGAATAGGGTGCAAAAAAACATTATTTTTTAATACTTTAGTACAATATTTAATACTAGTATATAGCCGGTCAAAATGACAAAGTTTGTAATTATGCAATTTTAACTCATGTTGTTTTGCAACATTCGTTACAGTAATTAAATATTTTAAATCATATTGCGAAGCAAATATTTTAGAACAGTGAAACGCGTGTCTCTTTAATTTCGAAGGGAAATCTAAATACCAATTTCCATGCGTGTAACATCTTTGATTTCAGAGATATAAGCGTCCTTTAAGAAAAGGCTTCATCCCCCTTTTTCATCCTCTTAGGGACGAAATTTCGAAAAATTCTTCCTCGGTCGGTGGTTACGTTATGAAAACAATGCACCTTCCAAATTTCACGTTTCTAGGTTAAACGGTTTGAGCTGGGCGTGCAGTTGTGTGTGTGGCAACTTTGAAGAGTAGCAAGGATTTCGCTTTTATATATAGAGATTACTGTTTTATGTACAGTATTTTTGCTAAATACTGTATGTTTTTCTGTGAAGTTGTAAAATAGAGCATAAAAAAATAATAAATCATCATACACGGGTAGTTCGAAAAGTTTCCGGAAAATTGAAATAGGTAACTACAGTACTACTTTAATTTTCCTGGAACGTTTTGAACTCCCCTCGTACAAAATTAGAAAGGAGGATAAGCAGAAATTGAAATCAAAATTTGCTAATATGCGATCTGAGCTAACTGAACCAGTGTACGACTCTCGGGCCATTTACTAAACCTCGCACTGAGTGGTGCTAGTGGGAGAGGTTCTGCTACCAAATCAAATCGCATAATAGCAAAATTTTGTTTTTATTTCTGCCAGTACAGATGCATTGATGCATATATTTGTTTTCGCAAAAGTGAGAAGCTCAAATATATAGTTTTTATGCAGAAATTTTATGGGTCATATACTGAAGTGTATCCTAATAATTTATAAATATTTATTTTATAAAATACTAGTAAATTGCCCGTCAAAAATAACGGGAAAGGTATTTATTTACTTGACTCATGTGCAATATTCGTTACAGTTACAGTGTTTATTTCAGAATTTTCACACGAGGTGGCGCTGGCGAGGAAGCACGCGCTTGTAAAAAAGTTCAATACTGGAAGCTTCCAGAACTTTCTTTCTCAGGTGCCAGGTGCAGAAAGAAAGAATCACGTGATGTTCCTATAACTGTAGTAGTAATAGTAGTAGTAGTAGTAGTAGTAGTAGTAGTAGTAGTAGTAGTAGTAGTAGTAGTAGTAGTAGTGATAGTAAGAAGGTTTTCTATTTTATTAATAGAATTTGTTCTTTCAATGCTAACAAGAATTATTGAAAATACTAATACTAAAGATTAGAAAAAACAAGCGGAACCTGTGTAAGGCGATTCCCCGTTTAAAATTTTCATTGTTTGTGTAATAATGTTTATTTCCCGCGAATTATGTTAGTTCTAATTAGTCATTATCATTAAGATATGAACAGAATGACTACTACCTGGTGAGTTTACTATTATAGGCACCTTATTTGTATATCATTTTAATTTATGTTATAGTTATTAGTTTTATTGACGCAATGATAATAAAGTTAACATAGACTATATTAATTTATATGTTAACTATATTTTATTCTATATAATATGTTATATCAACATAGAATATATTAAATTTTATGTTAACTATATTTTATTCTATATAATATGTTATATCAACATAGAATATATTAAATTCTATGTTAACTATGCTAACTATACATAATATAGTTAGGTTAGCACAATATATTGTACGTAATATGCTATTTTTTTTTTAACTTTGTTCTGTTTAAAGAAAATTATCGAAAATGAAAGTTATGTTCATAAACAATCATCCTATTCAAAGATAAACAATTTCCATTTAATGAATTTTAGCTGACACAGATTTCTTCATCATTTAAAATAAAAATAAAATAATTCACAATACAACACAATTCTCAGTGGTACAACCGCACTTGTAACGAATTTCAAAGAATTAGCCTAATACAAGTATAAGCATGTTCTATTCTAGTCTAGCATGAACATTCAGTTGTTAGATACGACAAAAGCAATAATTTATTATCAACAAAAGATATTAATATTATATCATCCTTGTTCGTTATAACGAAGTGCCACTATTGTGATAAGTGCGACGAGGAAGAATAAAATAATAACGACAATACAAAAACATACAATGTAGAAAATCGATGACATCGGTTGTATCATTTATTAGCCATACGTCATAAACATCATCACCATCACATGAGTGATCTGCATTCAAACAGTCCACATTCGTTTCACGTGATACCAATTTTCGATCACAAGTTGACATGAAAATTAGGGTCTTTTCCATAAACGTTAAAACACAAAACCTTTTCGCAGCTGGAAGCTTAAACTGCAGATCGAAACACTTTTTTCCCTTCCTGTTTGTGTGTGTGTGTGGTCATGATACACACTGTAGATAATATACACATGTATACACTTTTGTGTTTAAAGACAGTAATTATAGGTCCGAACATGTTAAGACATTTCAGTTCAGCGTGCAATCAACGTTATATCTTGTAATTAATAATTTCCTGTGTTAATTGAACGAGTTTCGTGTCTAGGCAGGGCATTGACACTTGTTCTATATAACGTAGCAATTACATAAATGGTTAAACCAGCGTATTGATTGTCGAAGTAAGTTTAAAGTTGGTTTGACTTCATTATAAGCATAAAAGAAGTTTTATTTGCTAACAGTACGGGGTTGTTATAATATTACAACAGTAGTTATAATTACAAAAAGTATTTGTTATTTTTTCTCATTTTTTTACAAGTTTACTAATCAATATTTCCAACAAGTCGCACAAAATCGATATGCCAAATAGCAGGGTAGTCCAATAAAGACTACTTGTGTATAGATCTATCTACCACACGTTTTAAAAAGAAATTTATACACATTAAAAAATGAAATAGTTTTTAAATACTCTATTGATTAATGGCTATCATGTTTGGTAAAATGAAAATTGAAACTTTGTGTCCTGTGTGGTCTTTGTGTTCTTGTCCGTATTTTTGTCCCCTGAGAAAACTTTAAGAGATTCACAGTTGACATTTCAGTGTCATGTAAATAAATGGTAAAAAAGTTAAGTTTTTTTTTACGGTGTGTTAACTGTAAACCAGAATTTATTATTTCCCGTGAAGTACGGAGAACTCACACCCCCCATGAATACGTGAAAATCTTAACGTTATTGAAAATATGTGAAAGAGTATGCTGTCTGGCTATTGCTATTCATCAAACACAGAAATCAATTTTTTGTGAACCTCATTGTTTGATTGGTTTCCTGAGCCTGTTAAAGGTTTTTTAGATAAAACTTGATCGAGCACGAGGTTAAATAACTAAATCAAGTAACTAAGTGTTTCTTGATGGGGCTATGGTTTTCACATTTTTTCCGTAACTTGGGTTTTCATCTCGTATGTGTTTCTTCATATTGGGTATATATTTATGTTCCCTGTAGAAATACTGTCACTTGAACAATATATTTTTATTACCGTACCTCATGTTACAGTAAACTCCGAAAAAAAGTGAAAGCAACATCCGAAAAATGTTTGTATCTGATTTATAAGTATTGAATTGAATCATGTGTCCTAAATCGTGTAGGACAAATTGAAGCCAGAGATTAACATAGACTATTATTTTTATGATGCTAAAAAAGAGTTTGTCTCCTTTTTGTGAAAAATGTAGTTTTTCTTGTCAAAATAACAGATTCTTAACTGCAACATGATTTCTATACGCATTTTACGAACGTTCGATTAATTTTTTCATGATAACGCAATACGCATGGCTAAATAATATCGACAGTACATACGATATTACTTAGTAAACGATATATCGTTTTACTTAGTATGTTTTACAGTACCGGTGCATTGTAAAAAATACGCAAAAATATTGAAATATTAACCGACTAGAAATAAACTCCGTGGTGGTAACCACGGGAAGTCAAAAAGTAAACTCCTTGTTTAATCTTATGTTGCTTCGCAACATTCGTCTACAATTTGTGTACAATTTTTATTTCATGTTAGTAGGTATCGTGTTTCTACTGTATATAATGAGTATTTCTCAATCACACAGTTGATTGTTGTACAATAAGTCACATGGTGACACTCACATTATCGTGATGAACCCCGTGGAAAACTGGAGTTCACCACAACAACGTGAATGTACACAAACAGCGTTCCAAACAGACAAATAAACAAAATGACAAATTTGGGTAAATTCTATAAAATCTGAATACTATATTGTATAATTCGTGGTTAGCTGCACAAGGGTCCATAAATACATTAACACAAAATGTTTATCATTTTGTGTTAATATATTTATGGACCCTTCCACCGTCAACGTGCTTTATCTTATGTAATCAGAAACAGCAAATATTATTCTCTCTATATTTTTCACTTGAATACCACCAATTCATAAAAAATATAAAATTATTATTAATTATGCACTATAATTATAGCATCGTGCTTTTGTAATCAAATTTACTGCAAGACCAAGTTAAGATCTAAAAATACATTGCGCCATATTAAACATACAATGCATTGGGATCACAATCATTAAACTGTCGCTAACTTGCCTCATCGGATGTGGTCGGAAGCAACAAATGTTCTTTTATTTACACCTGATTCACGGACCATTACACTCGAATTCGAAAAAAGATCACCAATTCACTAGGGCGTTTAAATCTTTTAGGTGAATTTCCTCGTTGAAAATGCAGGGTTGTATTGTTGTTGTTTTCTTTTTAGATTTCTCAAAGTGGGCGGAAAGTTGAATCCGCAAAACCGAGTATTGTCCTCATCGACGTACTGTATATGACGACAATACTCTAAAAACTCTTCAGTCTTTGTTCCCTGTTATTGCATCGATCAAAAGTGGAATTGTGGGTAGAAAACACTCTCTCGTGTTGGTTCGATCGCAATTTTGCGACGTTTTTTTGTGCGAAGGGACATCATCTTACAGGTCCGCCTGCTGGGACAATTGGTTTAGTTTTCGGTGTTTGTCAAAAGATTACATCTGAATGGAACAACCCTTTCTGGCATTGCCATTCACCAAACATTCGCTGCTGATCGTTCAACGAACAAGACTTACCATGAAGAACGACAGCAAGCGTACTTAGACATTACCACTGACTAGGATTTTGTTGTTGATTTTTGTTGTTGTTATGTACATTCCCTGTTGAAAACTGTCCCGCTCTGAAGCTGTCAGAATCGAAAAGGTTAGTTCTTTGTTGTTTTGATTTTTAAATCATCTTTCTAAACCATTGGATAGTGACAGTTTTTTGGATATTTGATTCGGTTGTTGCTACCAAAAATTGCTACATATAAATTTAATTGATTATTTTTTTTCAGAAATATATGTATGTGTTGCGCGAGGAACTGTCGTTGACAAATGCATGTTAAGCCGAGTTAAGCGGGAAGTTGTTGTTGCAAAAATCAATGTCTGGGAGGTTTAATTTTTCCATATTCGCCAACAATGATGATATAAATCATCGATATATAAAATGCACGTCATTTCTTAATTCTTGGAAAAAAATGTGTGACACAGAAAAGTGTCATTAATAACAAATTTATAACGTTGAACGAATTATTATAAACAATAAACAGAACTGTAAGCTTTTTTCTTTAAAAAGAGTCATTAAAATTGTGAAGTCGATCGATTTCAATCAACGATTTGTTTCAAACAAAAACTCATTTCGTGATTGCTGCAACGGTAGAATTATAACGACACAAAACAATATCAGCGTGAAAAATCTACTTAACTGTGTGTTCGAAATGCAAATGAAAGCCATTTTCATTTGAAATAACTTTCTGTGTATTTTAAAAAATGTTTTTGCATAAATTAACCAATCGATCCGAACTCTGAAAACGGAAGTATTTTTAGTACCAAAATAACCAATCACACTGAGTACGTGTTGAAAACTGACAAAATCCAATCTTCTTAAAGATTGACTATAATAAGAATTATTCCGCACCGTTCAATCAATTTTTATGGCTTCTTTCATAGTTTACAAAATAAGCAACGTGTTATGAATACGATCATTAAAGTACAAAGATAACCTCATTAATCAAATATTTAATAAATAGCGTTCAGTGAATAGTTTCATAATAAATGTATACATATACAGGTGCAGGCAATCTTTCGATCAGCAGACATTTTCGTCTAGCATGTAT